>PVJI01025364.1:0-20588 GCA_004026765.1 Micronycteris hirsuta | reverse complement strand
TTTCTAGTTTCTTCAGTTTGAAGTGTAAATGGTTGATTTGAGACCCCCCTTTTTTCCTAAAACAATCAAATGTTATATAAATTTCCTGCCAATCCCTGCTTTAGCTGCATCTATACATTTCAATATGTTGTAGATTCATTTTTGTTGTTTGAAACTCCGGGGATGAGCAAAAGGTTTACAGCTGTTCGTTGGAAAAAGAGACGCGGGTTATGATTATTCCCACAGCTCTAGGAACGCGAAGGAATGTCGCTGAGGCACAGGGCACTGAGGTGCAGCCTCGTCAGTGCTCCAGGGGCTGGCCTTCGTTATGTGCACGTCCTTGTCGGCGTCTCGCTGTCCTAGCTACCTCACCGAACTTCGACGAGTTCTATTGTTTTCTTGGCTTTCTGCAAATAATGATTTGTGAATCCAGGCTCTCCGACTGGTGTTCTACAAATGATAATTTGGAATCTCTCTTGGAAAACATTTTTTGAAAAATTATACTTTGGGTTTATTTAATCACATTGGCTATCAGACCTTATACAATTTAGGTAATAGTGGTGGTGATGGACTCATTTGTCTTGGTTCTGACTATTAGAAAAATCACTGTTAAGAGAGATATATTTAATGTTAATGAGGTACCTTTTAAAATTCCTTTTTAAAAATAATTTTGATCAGCCCTGCCTGGTGGGGCTCAGTGGGCTGAGTGCTGGTCTGCAAACCGAAAGGTTGCCAGTTTGGCTCCCAGTCAGGGCACATGTCTGGGTTGTGAGCCAAGTCCCTGGTTGGGGGCAACTGACTGACATCTCTCGCACAGATGTTTCTCTTCCTCTCTGTCTCCCTCCCTTCCCCCCTCTCTCAAACATAATAAAATTAAAAAAAAAACAATTTTGATCAAAAAAGGAGATTGAACCCAGAGATTCCACTTCTGGAATACTCATAAATCCAAAGAAACCTGAAACATTAATTCAAAAGAATGTATAGGCGCCATGCTCAATGCAGCATTATTTACAATGGCCAAGATTGGGAAGCAGCCCCTGTGCCCGTCGGTAGACGAGTGGATATAAAAGCTGTGGTGCATTTACACAATGGAATGCTAACAGGCCATGGAAAAGAAGGAGCTCCTACCTTTCGCTACAGCCTGGATGGGTCTGGAGAGTGTAATGCTAAGTGCAATAAGTCAGGCTATGTGATTTCTACTTGTACGTGAAATCTAACGAAGCAAATAAACTAACAAAAGAAAAAGGAGATTGAGTTTTATCAAATACTCTTCCAGCATCCATGGAAATGACCATTTGGCTTTTCTTATGTGACTTATCAATGCAACCACATTTTGTCAATAGAACTCCCCATTCAAAAAACACCTGCGTTCCTCCGGTGAATCCCGGTTAGTCATGGACTAGATGGTAGAGTAATAATCCTCCAGGAAGCCTTTTGCAAATGCTCCAAACTGTTTTTTTGGTTTTTTTTTTAAATATGCCCTCTGGGAGGTTGAGCCCCCACCACCTCCCTCCCAGAGCCCGCCAGTTGGGGGAGCTGCTGTTACCGACGGCAGTGCTATAGTCCTGGGGTGTGGGGGACAAAAAGGCAAGGGAGCGCCCAGCATCTGAGACTTTGGCCCCAGCTGTAGCGTCATGGCCCTGTCCCCCAGCTGAGGACCCCTTCCTGTGCCGGCAGCAGACAGAGGTCCTTCCCTGAGGCCCCGCTCCAGTGATCTTACCCTAAGGAGGAGATATTCAGGCCCAGGGAGGACACCAAGGAAAAGTGTAATGAGGGCACCATTTATTCCCGAGCACCTGCTCTGTGCCAGCTCCGAGCCCGGTGCTTTATGCGTATACTAGGTGACCGTCGGCTGAAACCCTGTGAAGTACTTACCCGCATTTTACAGAGAAGAGGCCAAATACTCGCCCAAGGACATAGTTACTAAGTGACAAGGCTGTCCTCCCAAAACCAGGTGTAACCCCACAGTGTGTGTAAACAGGACCTGTACTTTCTGAACACTGGCCTTCAAGGCCGGGCCATGGGGCCGAACTGGGAAAGTGGCTGCTACTCCCAGTGGAGCTGTGGCCTCTCCCATTTGTAGTCCTTTCCCTTGTCTATGAGGGACCTGAGGGGGGGGGGCGGGGGGGGAATGTGGGGCAGAAGGAGACAAACATTCGTGCTCAAGTCAGTCAGTTTATATTTTAATTCTCCCAATAATCCTATAGATTCAGGGTGGTGAGTGACTACCTGGTGTCCTAGGTAAGTGGTCCAGTACCGACTCTCAAACCTCCCTCTTTCCCTAGACAAGCTGGCCACGCGCTCAGGGCCTCTGCCACTCAATTAGGGACCCCAGTAACTTTGAAAGAGGCTTCTTCTCTGGGAAGATGCTGTGCTGAGGGGTAAGGCTTGGTGGGAGGAGCTTGGACAGGATCGCAGCCCCATTGTCCTCGGCGGGCTGCTTCTGAGCAGCACACAGTCACACGGCAGTGTGCCCAGACCTGTTCCTGCTGGGAGGAGAGTCACCCAGATTAGCATCCAGACACTGCTCTGGCCAGAGCAGGGCAGGCGTTTTATTGCAAAGTAAAAGAAAATACCGTCTAGGCAGTGACTGGGGAACAGAGTACTTGGATTAACTGCAGGCTCCGTTTTCTAATTCTGAGAAGGCGGTGCCCAGATTTCTGTCTTCTTTCCCTTCCTGTTGGTCCCAGGAAGTCAGCCTGCTTTCCTCCTCATCACAGCTGCCGCCTGCTACCGATTCCACTCTGAAGGGTTCTTTTTCCTCCAGAGGAGCATTCAGAGATGGAAGGGAAGACCAAACGAGTAGGTGCAAATAGGATATCTTTACACATAATTCCTACTTAGTTGTACTCTTAAATCAAGTTACTTCGGGGCAATGAAAACATTATACAAAATTGAAACAGATAACTTGGCTCCACTACCTTAACTCTCTGAGGAAGGGTCTGTGAAGACGACTCAGCCACCAAAGCTCACCAAAGTCATCTGGGCAACACTGGTGCTGGAAGCAAGCGTGACAGAGAAGGGAGTAAAAGCCCTTCTGTGCCCCCTGGTACCTTCAGCAACAGAAGGAAACTGCTTTGAGCCTTCCAAGACAGCAGGTATAACTTGCAGAGCACAGGCAGGTGTCTGAAATTTCAGGATGACTCATGTCAATTGGTTAAAAATTGGGAGCTGAACCCCCTTCTTCCTATATGCATTTTTAATTTTCCAAGTTTTTTTTTTTATCATTTTAATGAGAAGAATAAAGACAATGGGATTATCTATCAGGTTCTAAAAGTAGTCATGAATGAGGCCACTTGCACCCCACACTTAAAAAAAATCTTGAATCACATTGCTGTTGGGTTTTCTTATGGTAAAAAGTAAGTCTGAGCTACAGCACAGCACAAAAACCTGAAATCATGAGCATAGGAGTAATTTAAAGAGTAGAAGCCAACTTTACTCGAGCATAAGACCAGCTGAACGGAGAGAACAGCCTATGCGGTAGAAAAAAAGATCCTGGGGACATTCTGGTTTATATCCCACCATGAAGCACCTTTAGGAGTGCTCGATGTTAATGAAATAGGGCATTAGGAACCACGCAAATTCAACTTGGCAGGTACCATTAGCGATCCAAAGGTCTGCAGACACTCTCAGGTGCAGGAAATAACAATGCCTGCCGCCAGCATCCGTCGACTCCACCTTCATGGTGGGAGGAAGCGTGCGCCCTCATGCCCTGGCGCCCTCGTTGGCGGACTGCTGCGTCTGTCAGGAAAAGCATCATCCCATCGACGCATTTTCTTCACGAGGTTAAAAGAGTATTTTCAGTGGCTACTGTGATGACTTCGCAGCATTAAAAGTCAGAAAAGAAAAAGAAATGGAAAGAAAGACAATTTAGACAAAATGAAATAAGTGATAAGCGCAGGACTAGTAATATGAAATAACACCTCCTTGGCCAACTCACCCAAAAATGGCAATGAAACACTTTCTGTCCGATTTTCTTTTAAGCAGGGAATGAATCAACACAACAATTTTAGAATCTGATCGAAATATTTGCTCAACATGAAGCATATCTGAATTTGGTATGAAAGAGGTTTTTCAGGAACTTTGATATTATATTATCTCCAAGTAACCAAGGAAGAAACCATCTTTGCATGCCTTCTGTCGAGTGGAATCGTAAACAAAAATCTAGAGTTGCCCTAGCCAGGTGGCTCAGTTGGTTGGAGTGTTGCCCCCAGACACTGAAAAAGTTGCAATTCCCGGTCAGGGCACATACCTAGGTTGCGGGTTTGGTCCCTAGTCAGGGCGCGTATGGGAGACAACTGATGGATGTTTCTCTTTCACATCGATGTTTTTCTCTCTCTCCCCCTTCCTGTCTCTCTAAAATCAATAAACATATTCTTGGGTGAGGATTTTAAAAAACTAGAGTTATTACTTTGAGACAAATTTGTAATATAGCAGCATGACTCTCTGGAATTAAGCATAATCACTTCAGCGAGGAAGTTGATAATATATTAGGAAATGGTGTGAGTGAGAGAGAGAGAGAGAGAGAGAGAGAGAGCACACACGTGGGTCACGCTGAAGTCAGTTGATCCAAGAACTTAGATTGGGGGCTGGCCAACTTCTCCCTTAAAGGGCCAGTGTACATATTTTATATTTTAGACTTTGCAGGTCACAAAGTCGCTGGAGCAGCCCCTCAACGAGGCCAGGGTAGCACAGATTGTACATGAAGGAAAAAACGAGACAGTATTCCAACAACATTTTACTGATGGGTGGTAAAATCAGAATTTCCCATAACTTTCACAGGTCACGAACTGCTATTCTTCCTCTGATCTTTAGAAAAACATCTAAAAGCCTAAACACCATTCTTAGCTCATGAGTCTCACCAACACAGGTCGTGGGCTCCAGTCCGCCAGCCCTCGGTTAGACGGCAACTGGTCGGAACCAGAAAGGCGCACGTGATGCTAAACTTTCATTTCTTCAGAAGGCAATTTTTTAAAAAAATCACCATTCCAACAGCTCACAAATCAAATAAAATTAAAAACCAGGTTGTGGAAAGAAATGAACTGATGCTCAAAAATCAAAAATTTTCAGTTCAATTAGTTTTGGCACCCCACGAGGGAAAAAGCATTCTTGACCATCACAGTTGAAAACAAAGGGAATCTCATTGAGATTGGTTACTTGTCACCAATGAGGTATAAAATCTGTATAGAAATGTGATACTATATCAAATTATACTTCTTATAGCCCTGATTTAATTTCTTTTAAACCCTGTTTAATAGAACTTTTGTTATAAGAATGTTATTTATGACATTGAGTTTGGTTCAAGTTCTGCTTCGTTTATTCCTATGTCAATATTTAATATACTGTTTATCAATTCTAAACAGTGCTTTCAGCAGAAATTACTGATGTGCAAGCAAACCATTAGAGGTGCGGCTCACCAGAGAGTTCATTTTGTTGATTAAGTTTTTATCGTCTGAATATTTACAATGACGGATGAAAGACTTTTCAATCTTAGGAACACCACGTGCTCAGTCTCACTAGAGGGTAATTTCCCTGCCTTGGGCATGAAGGCTTTTCAAAAGTAATGAAACAGGAAAGCACCTTTCCTTTTCTGCTTCTTAAGAGTATAGCAGAAATGCCTGCTGAGGTAGCTCAGTCTACCCTTATTTTTTCCCTTTTTAGGTGTGCTTGGTTTCAGAATATTTCTGGGAGAGTGACAAAGAAGTCACAGCTGGGAGGGGAACCCCAGTGGTTTCAATGCAGGGCGCTTGGCCATTCTCTTTTCGGGCTTTGTCCAAGTACTGATTATTCCTCCCACGTGTTCAGGGTTAGTTCCACTGGATCATACACCCAAAGGTGGTCGCCTTTTGGGTGGAGACATTTGAACATTGTGTGAGGGTCTCTAGGCCAAGGTCATCTGTTCTAGGCCAAGAAGACATCTAGGAGACGTCTAGGCCAAGGTCATCTGTTCTTGGTTGGCCATATAAGAGAAAGTCTGATTACTTAACATTCCATGCAAGTTAAAAACTCCAATTCTTTACTTGGAATCTAAATTCTCCTACCTTCGGGGAAGGACCTTTTAACATAAGAGGATCAAGGACATGGACTGTGAGCTCCCGAGCTCAGGTGTATCAGACACAAAGTCTGGCCAGTAGCCATAAAGAACTTTTTTTTTTTTTTTGGCATTGATTTTATATTAGAAAGAAAACAAGCTAATGCTCCTTGGCATACTTTGGCTTGGTAAGATCTTTAGTAACAAAGAGAAGGATGAAAAAAGTCTTTTAATAGTTGTTAAAAATATAAGCGTGAAATACTACTTATTCCAGCCAACTGCAAAGAAACACCGAGGAATGCAACATTCTGAATAAGTCCTGAAGATGCCAACATGGTCTCCAAAAATCGTTTTTCCAAATACAATGAGCACATGTTAAAGCAATTTGTTTATATAACTCGTTAACAAAGTCGGCGATTGAAAAAACACAACTAGACAGGGAATAGGGGGCAGCAGTTTGAGGCTGGGAAAGCAGTGTGAGCTAGGACACCCCCCAGAGCGTCCGTCATTCCTCCAGCAAACACGTGCCGAGTGTCCTCATGCCCGTGCCAGGCCGGCGGACGTGAACCCGCCCCCTGCCGCTGCCCAGCTTATTGGTGGCAGGGACGTGGTTGAGGAGACCATCACCACACATTCTGATCCACACTAAGGCAGAGGTAAGCAAAAGGGTCACATAGCAGGGGTGCCTAAGCTGGAATGGGGCAGGGAACGGGGTAGAAACTGTTTCTCAGAGGATACGTGTGACTGCTGAGCTCATGTTAGACATGAGTAGCGGTTAACAAGGCAGACAGGCAAAAATGGATAGATAATGAACTAAGTAAAAGAAAGAATATTCTAGGCAGAGGAACCACAAGTACAAAGGCTGATCAAGAGAGCAAAAGGCAAGAGCCGGGCTGGTGTAGCTCAGTGGATTGAGCGCGGGCTGGGAACCCGAGGGTCCTGGTTCGATTCCCAGTCAGGGCACATGCCTGGGTTGCGGGCCAGGTCCCCAGTGAGGGCCATGTGAGAGGCAACCATACATTGCTCTTTCTCCCTCCCTTCTCCTCTCTCTGAAAATAAATAAAATCTTTAAAAAAAAAAAAAAAAAGAGAGAGCAAAAGGCAGAGTAACTCCAAGCCCCCACTAAGTGAGAAACTTCACATGTAAATCATATGCAGTGCTCAGTGTTTTAAGCGAAGTTATAAAAACTTATATACAACTTAGAATATAAGGTGTAAAAATATAACAAAACACTACTACCTCATTTTCTTCCGCCTGCCTCCTGTCATTTTCTTCTGCCTGCCTCCTTCAGCATCAGAGTGGTCGGACTCACTAGTTCTGACTCTCCTCCGACTGGAAGAACTGAGAGACGAGGAAACTCCATCTTCTCCTGCGGCTCCACGTCCGTCCGATGGCAGACTCCGGACACCCAGTGAGGGGGGACACTGGGTATCCCCGTCCCGCTGCCCAAGCTAGTGACCGGGGCTGCTTCTCTTTCACCACTGGATTCTTCTTCCTCCTCCTCTCCTGGCTAGATTTGCTTTGGTTTTATTTGTGATTTTTTGCTTTTTATTCTGATGGTAGGAGCAAGTGAAAACATATATATATGATAGCTATTTCAAAGCAGCTTCTAAGGGAATCGTTGGTACTTTCTCATTTGTTAATTACCAAATATGTCCCCAAAGGGAAAAAAGGGGCTCTGCATACCCTACGTGTCAGTCCCTAGGCTACGTGCTCGCACATACTGCGTGGGATTATAAGAAGGTATGAAAACTGTAGGACCGACCAACACTTGTAGCCTGGGTGTGAATTCCACCTCTGTGACCCTGGGCAGACCCTTTGCCTCTCTGAGCTTGACCTTCCTCATCTGTAAGTATAAGGTAAACACCGCTCACCTTGCACAGTTGTGAGAGCCGGCAGCCTTCTCCACTGGGGTTCCATGGGAGAATCGGGGTCTATAGAAAATGATGTGAGTGCTATCTTCTCAGTTCTCCCAAATAAGATACATAGTTGGCAGCTCTAGAGGCACAGGAGACACGTTAATCCGTTACATACGATGCATGTTTTAGGGTAATGGGACATTGTAGGTGTAGACATTAAATAAGAGCCAGTTTCTTTCCTCCTACTCCTTTCTTTCTGACATCGAAAAGTCTTTGGAATCTGTGCCTTCCTCTGCATTCGCAAAGTCCCTGGCCTTGGGGAAGAAGGGTTCTCATCCTTTCTACCTTAGATTACTAATGCGGTGCAAGCTCATACCCTTTGGCTTGCTGCCACAGTGATAACCTAATGGATAAGGTGTCTGACTTCCGATCAGAAGATTGCAGGTTCGAGTCCTGCCGCGGTCGACGGGGTGCAGTCATACTTTTAGCGAGTAAAAAAAAAAAAAAAAAAAAAAATGCAAATCTTACCACATCACTCTGCTCTGTAAGATTCTTTGGTGCATGTGCGCCACCTATTGGATAGAGTCCGAAGTCCTTGTAAGACCCATGTGATTTGGCCTCTGCTAAGGCAGACAGACCGACCGTGGGAAGAAGGAGAGAAGGAAGATGGAATATTCTCAACGGGAGAAAAAACGTCAGGAAGCACTTACGTTTACCTCGTGGCCAGATTAAATTATCTACCACCAAGAGAAATGGACGCCGAAGAGTTGGGTTCAATTATGAAAAAATAAAGTTACATTTTGTACCTCAGAGTCTGTGACTTTGAAATTTATAAGCATTACATGGAATAGGTAGTCTTACAAAACTTACCAAGGACGTTTCCAGGAAGTCCTTCTGTAGGGAATTGAGTAAAGGGAAAAAGAAAGTTGCATTTTCAATGCTTCGGGAACTTAAAATTATGTCAGAATTAACTTTCTGCTGGAGCACAGCTGGTGAGAACTTTGTAAACACTGACACATGAAAGCACCCCTAAGATCAAGGCTGGAAACCTAAGGCCCTGATGGTTGGGGAAATCCTTATTATTGCTTCCATGGTTCCATTTCCTGACACTTTTAAAAGGTTGTTGAATCTCAGAAGGCATTCACGAAAGACTGGTAGCAGCCATTCATTGCTTCCAGTGAAGAGAACGGGATACTCGGGTGTAGAGCTAGCAGGAAGGTTTTATTTTTCGTTGCATATCCTTTGAAATTTTACACAGTGTCACCTGTTATTTATTCAAAACTTATTAATGTCAAGACCATTGAGTGAATAATTATCAAGCTATTGGGGGGGTCCCCCATCTTCCCCTAAAATTTTTTTTGTAACTTTCTCTTTTCTTCTAAACATATATATTTTGCACAATTATCAAATATCTAAAAATGAAACCGTTGTCAATGTAGAAAGCATCTACACTTGCAGGGATTTTTCATGAGTTTATTGGAGCCAGACTGATGACAATTGCCAGGAAGCAGACCCTCCGCGGAGTGAGGAAAGGCTCCCAGCAATGGCCATTTTACAGCTTATTTTATACATTAGAATCAGAGGAGGCGGCACGAAGTGGGCTACATGACATTCATTGGTGATCCATTAAGGGGGCGGGAGAAAGCCAAGCGGCGAAATCTCTGCGATCCGGTAAAACGTAAAATGGGAAGATACACTGCTTTTACATCAGTGGGGACGGGACGGTTAACATCTGCGGCACAGGGAGATGGCATGTGGACAACAAAGCAACAGCAGGGGTGCCACACTCTGGTGCTGCTGGGTGTGTGACTGAGCCTCTGACGGGTCAGGAAAAGAAAATCACTCTGACCTTCCAAAGCTGTGTCATCGGAGTTGCACAAAGACAACAGACAGGCTCACGTAAAGGTAAAGATTAACCTTGGCCAAGGAAGCTACAGGCCTGGGATGTGACTACCCGCCATGACCCACTTTTGGTTAGGAATTTCAAGGTGTAGACCACCCTACGTGGTGACTTTTGCTCTCCGAGTCAGTAAGGCCCATCACCCAGGCCTGCCCTGCCATCGTCAGGGTTACTATGTGGCCCCTTTTTCGTCCACACCATTTACAAAGTCAGAAAAAGGCAGTCAGCATTTTGTCTCAATTTCTACACCTCTTTCCTTCTTCTGTCTGCTTAGACTCGATGGAACCCAAGAGGAGAGGTGTGAAGAAGGGAGAACGGGTAGAGACAACTAGAAAAGGGAGGACACACCCCTTGGGTCTGTGAAGGGTGAGTATGGAAAGTCGCACGGGACAGCCGATTGACCCAGTCATCAGGAAGAACTGTGGTTTCTTTCACCAGCCGCAGCTCGACTCACATCCTTGGCCCCTGCTTCTGCTTGCTCAGCTCCTGGCTTCCTCGAAGGAACATGCGTATGTCATGGGAGTGTTACCGAAGATTCTGAGTTGGAGCGAGACAGGGAGAAGACAGAAAGTTTGCATAAACCAGAACATGAGGAAACAGATTCCTCCCTCTCTGGAAAGGGAAGTGGGGAGGCAGACCCTGCAAGAGAGTAGAAAAACACAGATCTGACTTCCAGAAGCTGTTCCACAAACAGCAGCTTCTGTCCCCTGACCTGTTCTGGCTCTAGCTCCCTCACAGAGACCCAGAGAATCCTCCACTGAAAAGTCAAGTAAGGCGATCCTGGCTCCCCAGCCTCAGGGTGAAAAAGAAAGTTTTATGAAAAGAGGAGAAAGGAAAAAACAAAATCTCCTATTGTGCAATAGGTGAAGTTCCACATTGCCTCTCCACAGGACTCCGCGTTCTCGTTTGTAATTCCCAGGTGAACCATTTCTTCACCCAGGGTGTGTGGGTCTCCGGCAGCCTTCTCTGTGATGCAGCCTCTGGGGAATGGAGCTCCCCTCTCCCAGTTTGCTCAGGGGCAGGGCGGTGTCGGGGAAAAGATTCCATTGTGAGGGAGGATCTGGCCCTAATCTTGTCCTCTCTCTAGTAATAAAACCACAGACAGACCACAGCTCTGCTCTAGACTTCATCTGACAAATGAGAGGGTAGAATCTTCCAGATAGTAATTCGAGGTTCCCCCCACCCTTAGAGTCTCAAGAAGAGTCAAGTTTCCTCCTGACAGGGCTGATGGGTTTTGTACCCTTGGTGAAGCCTCAGCCCTCATTCTCAGCTGCTGACACAGACCCTCCTCTTGAGATGTCTCACCTCATTATAGTCCATGACCTTGGAATTTGTCCACTTCGCCCTGGGTTCTTCCTGCACGGAAGTTTGTCTTCTTGAATGTTCCATAACCCTTCACACTGAGCTAGAGGGGGTCACTGTCAGTGACTCTTCAGCTGATGATTATTTTAGCTTTCTATTACTGTTGTAACAAACTACCATAAACTTGATGTCCCAAAACAGCACACATTTATTCTCTTAAAGTTCTGGAGGTCAGGACTTTTGGTCAAGATGGCGGCATAGGTAAATGCAGTGCTCGCCTCCTCCCACAACCGCATCAGAATTATAGCTAAACTACAGAGCAACCGTCATTCAGAACTACCTGCAATCTGGCTGAATGGAACTCCTACAGCTAAGGACTGAAAGAAGAAGCTGCATTAAAATTGGTAGGAGGAGTGAAGACACAGAACAGGCTGGTCTCACACCCACGTGTGGTCGATAAAAATTGGCAGGGATATCTCAGCGGCAGAGGTCCCCTCTGAGGAGCAAGAGGTCCCAGGCCCACACCATGCACCGCCCACTGCTCCCCCACTAGCCCAGGGTTCCAGGGCCAGGAAGAGAAGTCCCCACAACTTCTGGCTGTAAAACCCAGCAAGGATTGTGGCTGAGTGAGACAGAGAGCTTCTGCACTCCCAGGCATTCCTCCTAAAGGCCCTGCACATGAACTTACTCTGACTCACTCCCTCTGAGCTCCAGCGCTGGGACAGCAGCTCAAAAAGCACCAGGAACATACTGGGAGGAACTGAATTATCTGGCATCAGGGTGAGAGCTGCAGAGGCAGCTTGCTCTGAGACAGAAATGCTAGCAGAGGCCTTTGTTCTTTTGATGAGCACTTCCCCACACAGAGCTGGCAGGCAGGTGCCATATCTGAATCTCACATTGTTCACCTGGCGCTGGCAATTCCCGGAGGCCCAGCCCCACGCAACTTGTAGGCCCACCCAAGCTGTTTCCAGAGGACTTTCCATATAATTGGCCTGCGCTGACTCATGCTTCAGATTTCCTTAAAATCTCTCAAACAGGCAGCCTCTGGCCACAGTGTGCCCCATACCTCTTGCTAAGTGGCCTTCAGCGAGTCACCTTTCAGTCCTTGGCAGTCAGCTTTCACAATATGAGAGGGCTGGATGGGATGGCCCGAGAGGTTCCGCCCAGCTTTGACAGACTACAATTCTGTGTTCTGTAGATCGAGGCTGGATGGTGCGTGTAATTCTACCTCAGAGCCCTGTTCTGACCTATGTAACAGGAAGTTCTGATGGGGAGGTTATTAAGGGGACACGGCTGGAGGTTACTCCCACAACACTCCAGAACCAAGTCTGGCATCCATTTTTCTGTCCTCGTGGTAACGCTCCACCTTTGCTTTGGCTTTAGAGAGCTCTTCCACTACCTACCCCAATCTACCTGATGGCACTGGGAAAATAGACGCTATGCCCACTGCAAGTGAAAAAGCGAAAGAAGGCTCAGAGAGGGAAAGAGAGGACCTTCCAGCTGTCAGACCTGTGATGGGTGCTTTACCCATTACTTCATAACAGCCCTTCGAAGTGGATAATATCACTCCCACTTTACAGGTGTGAAAGTTGAGGCCTAGCAAGGCCGGGTGACTGTCCTAATGACACGCTGTTAATGAGATGGAGGCCCACTTTTCTGACTCGGCACTACCTCGTTTCCCCTCTGCATTGTGCTGCTGCTGCTATTTACAACTTCCCTACAAGATGTTGAAATGGTAACTGTAGCATCACAGCTGACCTTCTGCATCATCCTTTCACGGTGCTATCCAAACAGACCTACAAGCTGAGCAAGTCGCATCACCTCTGTGCCTCGGTTTCCCCGTCTGTAAAATTGGAGGTAAGAATCCCTACTTCGTAAGGGTGTTAAAATCTTTGTTGAAAGTATTGAGAGCTTGTCTTTAGAGCACTTAGCCCATATGAAGCCCCCAGTAACTGCTCATTCTTACTGTGTTTGGAAATGGTAGTTTTTCCCTATTCATAATACCAGGCAATCCCCTTCACACCAAATCAAATGAAGACACAAAGAAACTGTATTTTTTTTGGTAGTTTTATTATGAAAACACACAGAATCACCTGCATTATCCAAGTATCCACAATTGCAGAGAAACAGTGATGGTGGACCATCCCCATGGGGGATACGTGTCCTTTGGTAAAACCAACGTAATTATGGAAGTAATACCAAATACAATAATATAGCACATAATAAAGATTAAATTAAGAGAAGGAACGGGAACTTCTGAGAGGAGAGGTGACCGCGGAGAGGGTGCGTCTCACGGAGAAGCGTCAGACTCAGGTGGCCTTTGCTGAAGACCTGGCCCTGTGCCTGGAGCGGCTCAGCTCAGTTCGAGGTCGTTTACGTAGTCCTGGACCCAGGGCTCACTGGGGTTGGTGCAGACGTATCTGTTCCTTCTGGTTTGGAATCTGTGGGAAGAGGAGTGGCTAGATGAGAATCGCATGGGAGCCCGTCTGTGGTAGATCCTCCCTCTGCTTGACCACGGTTCGTGTTGGACAGCTCCAGTGGGTGGCAGGACCCCTCCCGGGGTCGGGGTCGTACTGGAAATGGATTCCTTGTAACTTCCACCCTGGATTTAGCTGTGGTCTCAAGGTTGCCCAGATTAGAAACCAATGAGCTTTACAATCCATTTTGCTCTATCTCTCCATTCATTCCCTAGCGCCCCTAGCTATATCTTTTCCACGTGTTTTTCTAAGCGTGGTTTAAGAGATCAGCTCACATTTCCTCTGATCTTTTTTTTTTTTTTTTACCTTCCCTGGTTTTCTAGCCTCTGGCTAATTTCCTCCCCAGGGACCCCCCATCTTCTCCCTTGACTCCCACACAACCCCCTCAAGGACTCAACAGGTAACTTCATAACCTGTTCCTTACTGCTGTCTGTGAGGGATTCATCCCCGAGACCTGTCTCCCTACTGTTAGGTCCTCCACCTGCCCCAAACAAGCCTCTTAGGTAATCCTGCCCTTCCCCTCACCTCCCAGAGCAGCCCAGGGCTCAATACTTACACGATGGCTGGCTGGGAACAAAGGCTGCTGGTCTCGTAGTAATCCACCACGTGGTTGCGAGGAAGTTTCCGCTGGGTGTAGGAGAAGCAGCAGGCAGTGGGAGGGTCTGAGCCCACTGGAAAGAAAGGCCCAGGTGAGATCAAAGCTCTACAAACAGCTGCTCTTCTGGCTTTTAGTTACGGATATTCAAGGGGCATCTCTGTGGAGCTACCAGATCTCCAAATCGGTCCCTTGTGTCCAATCCCACCCACCTTTTTCTAAATACAAGAGCCTAAGGAGCATCGTGGAGCTGGATTGGGTCTCAGAGCACACATCTAACTTCCTTCATTTAACAGATGGGGAAACTAAGGCACAGAGAGAGAGACAGGAAATTGCTTAAACAAGCCTCCTCGTTACTATTTCTTAAGAAGACAGGAACTTGAACCTCCTAAATGTCTACTAGACACGGCGTTTAACCACAGGCTACTTAACAGTCTTCCCCGCTCCCTTTTGTTCCATCCCCAGATGCCACTGTTGGACCAGCCCCAGCTGGAAAAGTGGGCACTGCCTACACTGTGGCTCTAGAAGTAGTAGCAGAAAGGACACACTTACTTGGTGCCGAGAGCGCTGAAGGGCACAAGGCAGCCCCTAGCACGAGGAGAGAGAGGACAGTCACGCAGAGCTTCATGGTCTTGGCAGAGGAGAGGCTTTGCCGGAGCTGAGACAGAACCCAGAAGCTTCAGAACCCGACTGCGCTCTGTACTGATCCTGAGTTGGGATCTCCTCTTTATAGGACCTCCGAGGACTGGGACAGAGGTGGGGGCACAGGCGGGCAAGTGGAATTTCCAGGGTAGAGATGATGTCATGGTGCCAGTAACAAAACAGAAGCTAGCTGCCAGTGAGGACCTGTAGTAGCTTCTCTTCCCCAGGCTGATGTCATCACAGTGGAAAGGAGAAGGAGGGGGAGGGGAGAAGTGGGCTGTACTCAAGCGGGAAGTGGTACACCAAAGGCAGTGGCAGGGACCGAGGAGAGAACTGTCAACTGGAGAGGAAGGACGAGATGTTCACACCTGCGAGGTGGGGCTTGTCGATGAGAACCATGCTGCTGTTGGCAGTTGGCACCTCCAGAAGCTGGAGGCTTCGCGTCAGTGTTTCCAGGGTTGCCACAAGCCTGACCCCAAGAAGGAAGGGGGAGCCAGGTCACATTCCTGGGCTTCCTTCTGCTGGGCTGAGTGACCTTAGTGCCCTACATGTTTCCTTGGGCATAAAGAGTCCAGCATTGAATGTGCAGAAGGACCCCACAGGACAGTAATCTACTTATCAAATGTTTACCATGTGCCGGGCACTGAGTAAGCTGCCTCAGACACAGAACGTCAAATGCTGCCCTGAGCCTGAGCGGGGGTGTGGTCATCGCCCGGAAGCAGTAAGGACGAAAGAGCAGAGGGGAATTGGCTGACCACCTCAAGGCCCCAATCTTAAGTGGCAGCGCCCAGGTGGGAAATGAGATCTTTCTGACTCTAAAATCCATTTTCTATCGAACCTGTTGTCACAAATACAGAATATGACCACAGAGAGAGAAACTGTTGCCTGCTAGGGACTTTGCCACACACAAGGCACCATCTTACTAGGGCTGATTTCAGGAGGGGAGTTTGGGCCAGTCTGCCCTAGAACAAGGAGGGAACAGAAAAAGAGAGAAAGCTTTCAGTATGTTCACTCGGACAGAAAAGGAAAAAGAAATCAGTAAGAATCAAGCTTGAAAGACTCAAGGCTGGTGTAGCTCAGTGGATTGAGCGCGGGCTGCGAACCAAAGGGTCGCAGGTTCGATTCCCAGTCAGGGCACATGCCTGGGTTGCAGGCCATGTCCCCATTAGGGGCTATGTGAGAGGCAACCATACACTGATGTTTCTCTCCCTCTTTCTCTCTCCTTTCCCTTCTCTCTAAAAATAAATAAAACCTTTAAAAAATTTTTTTAAAAAAGAATGTTCCTTTGTAATTTATGAAGAGATCCCCTCAGAAATCCAGCACCTACCTGACACAATGTGTAGTCATCCCAGTATTATCGACCGTAGTCCCTGTGCTGCACTTTACATCCCTGTGACCCTTTTGTAACTACCAACCTGAACTTCTTAATCCTTCACCTTTTCACCTCTGCAGATTATATAAATGTCTAACCACTATGCTGTACCCCTGAAACCAATAGAAAATAATGTTGAATGCAAAAACTGTAATTGAAAAATAAAAGAAAACAAAGAATGTCCCTGTAGTGTAAACATGGGATTGGATGTACCGAGCAGTGAGTTCAGCTATGCTATGGATAAAACCTGTCGTCTAAGCGTGCGGTGCTTCCCAGCCATCCTCAGGGAGTTCCTCATGTTCACGGACAGCCGTGCCTGGTTCGGCAGCTACTTTCTGGTGGGGGGCGGGGGGCGGTGGGGCTTCAGCCCTGAGACCCGATGCTGATGTGAAGGGGACTCAGTGAAGCTCCCAAAGGCAGGAGCACAGTGGAACAGGCAGGGGGCTAGTGAGGGTGATGAGGATGACCGGGTCAAGCTCTCTACCCACCTTCAGCTCAACCACTCTCCCCCGGCCTCTCACTGGGCCCCACACTGCTGCCTGCCTGTGCTCTGAGAAAGAGTGAAAACAGGAAACCAGGCTGCCTGGTGCTGCTGTGGGGAGGTAGATGGGCGGGGGGGGGGGTCAAGCAGCATCTTGGAGTACTTCAGCATCACTTAATACAGTACAACGTCATCCTACCTCACATCACTGCCTTTACCGCCACCTACACGCACCGCCCCCCCACACACATACAAACGGTACTTCTTTCCTCCGTCCCTCTGTCCTCACCCTTTTCTTCGTGCAAATCTTGCTTTCCACGCGCTGATCTTCGCCGAGACCCCTATCCCCAGCTCTAATGTTCTACGATCCCTGGAATCACACGTGCCAGTATCTCTTATGGTCTCTCCTGGTTGCTGGAATTTCATTGTCACGTATCAATGATCTTCCTTTAAGGGAAAGAGAGTGTGTGCTGTGTTCCCTGGGATTTCCACAGACTTGACTTTTCATGCCATGTCCACTCAACCCAATTTAGAAGTCATCTGCTTTTTTGTCAGGGAAGGCAGAGCGGAATAAAGCTCTTAGTCTAGTGATGTTGTTGACAGTGAGAGAAATAACTGTCCCTGAGGTGGAATAAAGCAAGTGTCACATCAAAGGCAGAAACAAAACATCAGAGCATCTGTCGGCTGCTGACGCATAGTTCCAAATCAAGTCTAAATCCCCCTGAGCGCCAAAGAGGAGCCCTGGACAGGGAGCGCTCTGCCTGCGTGAGTGGGGTGTGCTGGTCTTCAAGCTGTGGAGGGGGTGTGAAGACGCCTGCTCTGGGGCCCTGGGGGAATGATGACAGGTAAGAATGGGTGATGAGTCTGGGTGGAGCCACACCACGAGTTTCACTGTTGGCCGTTGCTTCCTAGCCTTGGTTTGATCTTTGGCTCGTGGAGGAAACATGTTTTGTTTATGAAGGTCCCCCCAATAATGCTGTATTCACACGAGTGAAATTCCACACCAAGGGTACAAAGGGCTTGTGCCCGTATGTTTAGCTAAATCAGCGGCCTCCAAGATTTATACATTGAGGGCATATCTGAGTGACAGGTGATAGAGAATGATCATAAATGCCTCTCAAATGCACAACAACAACAAAAAAGTGCTCGTCTTCTCTAAAGAACCTTCTCTGACCTCTCCTCCAACTGAATTCTGCCTCTCTGGGCTCCTACAGCTCCTGAGCTGCCTCCACCACATCACCTGTAGTATATCTGATTGCCCCCCGCACTGGAGAGTGAGCTCTCTGATTCAGAAAACATGTTATGCTTATCTCTGTGTGCACAGCAGGCGTTCAATAAACACTTGTTTAATAAGTGTCCGGAGGCAGCCCAAACTACCACTTTTAAGGGGATGGGTGAGATAGGTAAGAGGGACTCAGGATGAAAGCTCCATTTCGCTAAGTGAAGTGAGAATAAACCAGGCATCCAGATGCTCTATTCAAAACGTGATTCCGCAGCCCTGATGAGGTGAAAATTCCCCTCCTTCCCCTGCTCTAAACCCACATACCCAGTAGTTTCGCTGTAAGGGACGCTATTCTAGGACTTAACTCTTTCCAGCTTGGGGTGTGAGAAGTGACAGCAGGAATTAACCACTGTTCCTGGGAGCTCCAAACGCATTCTGTGTCACTCACCCTCTCGCTCCAGGGAAACTTTTCACTTCCCCTCACTCGCGGTAACCCGGAGGCTTAGCCTTCTGTACCCTCGGCATGCGCCGTGCTCCTAACTCCATTCTGGGCACTTTCACATCTGTTTTCTCATCTTGTCCACCCAGCCTCCGTAAGCCGCAGGCAGTGCTGGCAACCCCTGCAGTAATATGACCTTGCAAAGGCCCTGGTACTTTTTTTCCCCCACATTCTTTTCTATTTTATTTATTTTTTTGTATATTTTACTGATTTTTGTATATTTTACTGATTACAGTTGTCCCAGTTTTTCCCCCTTTGCCTTCCTCCACCTGGTTCCCCCCTTTCCTCCTGTGATCCCCACCTTAGTTCGTGTCCATGGTTGTGTATGTAAGTGCTTTGGCTTCTTTATATCCTATACTGTTCTTAACGCCCCCTGTTTATTCTGTACCTACCCAATTATGCTTCTAAATCTGTATACCTCTTCCCCCATTTTCCCCCTTCTCCCTCCCCATTGATAACCCTCCAAATGATCTCCATATCTATGATTCTGTTCCTGTTTTAGTTGTTTGCTTAGTTTGTTTTTGTTTTTTAGATTCAGTTGTTGATAGTTGTGAGTTTGTTATCCTTTTAATGTTCATAGTTTTAATCTTCTTTTTCCTAAATAAGTCCCTTTAACATTTAATGTAATAAGGGCTTGGTGAT
Source organism: Micronycteris hirsuta (assembly GCA_004026765.1). Classification (NCBI taxonomy): domain Eukaryota; kingdom Metazoa; phylum Chordata; class Mammalia; order Chiroptera; family Phyllostomidae; genus Micronycteris; species Micronycteris hirsuta. The sequence goes on along the minus strand of PVJI01025364.1, from coordinate 1,587 downwards.
GATGAACTCTTTCAGCTTTACCTTGTCTTGGAAGCACTTTTTCTGTCCTTCAATTCTAATTGATAGCTTTGCTGGATAGAGTAAGCTTCGTTGTAGGTCCTTATTTTTCATTACTGTGAATGTTTCTTGCCAATCCCTCTAGCCTGCAAAGTTTCTTTTGGGAAATCAGCTGACAGTCTTATGGGAATTCCCCTGTAGATAACTAATTCCTTTAATTTTGCTGCCTTTTAGATTATCTCCTTATCCCTAACCTTTGGCATTTTAATTATGATGTGTCTTGGTGTGGACCTCCTTGGATCCAACTTGTCTGAGACTCTCTGTGCTTCCTGGACTTGTATGTCTATTTCCTTTGCCAAATTAGAGAAGTTCTCTTTCATTATTTTTTCAAATAAGTTTTCAATTTCTTGGTCTTCCTCTAGTCCTTCTGGCATCCTTATGATTCAGATGTTGGCACGTTTGAAGATGTCCCAGAGTCTTCTTAAACTCTTCTTGTTTTTTTATTCTTGTTTCTTCATTTTGGTCTGGTTGAATGCTTATTTGTCCTTATGTTCCAAATTATTAATTTGAATCCCAGTTTCCTTTCTTTCACTGTTGGTTTCCTATGGATTTTTCTTTATTCTCCTTAGTAGAGCCTTCATTTCTTCCCTTATGCTTTTGCTATATTCAGTGAGATCTTTGAGCATTCTGACCACCAGTGTTTTGAACTCTGCGTCTGGTAGTTTTCCTATCTCTGCATCACTTAGTTCTTTTACTGGGGCTTCCCAAAAATGTGATGTCTGATTTTTGTAAAAATGTTATTAGTTTGCTTTGTTTTCAATAAAATATACATGATAACCATACAAAATCTAGAAAATATAGGAAATCATAAATAAGAAAAATGAAAATTACCCAGCATTTTGTAGTTTTGCATTTTACTATTGTTACTAATAGTCTTTCTTGAACTAGTATATCTTATTATTGTTACTTTATATTCTTCCCTGTCATTAAAAACTCAGGAGTTAGTTAAAATTAGCATGCATGATATTTCATTGCATGAATGTAGCAAAATTTTATACCAAAATTTATATTCAACCATTGTTACTTAGGTTGTCCATTCAGGTTGTTCTAGATTTTCTCTATTATAAATTGATCTGAGACTTGAGGGATGATTAGCCAGGAAAAGAATGTAGGGGTGGGATTATTCGGGTAAAGAACAAGAGGCAAGTACTTTTTAACATGTATAACATAGATTAATTGAAATATTCAATAATAATTATAATAGTAACTGGCACATAGTACTTACTATGAGCCAGTGATGCTCTAATTCTTTTATAGATGCTAACGTATTTAATTCTGCTAGTATTATCCCCCGCCACATTAGGCAGCTGAAACATAGACAGGTAAGTGACCTACAGAAAAAGACACAGCTAATCATCATAGATTTGGCAATGGCACCAAAGAGGTCTCTCTCCAGAGTGTAAGTAAATCAGAAAAGAAAAATGTTTATTATAATGCTTATTATAAATTTATGTTAAAAGCTTAACAGCCAAAGTTTTCTAATTATGATGTAAAATGTCTTTTAGTTGTATATATTGCATGTATTTTTTT
>PVJI01025363.1:0-20565 GCA_004026765.1 Micronycteris hirsuta | reverse complement strand
TTTTAATGGGTATTATCTCTGCTTACATTTTCTTTAATATTTTTGCAATGATATTGATACTTTAAATTTGTTAAGTTTTAGTTTGTGTTCATTATCAATCACATTTTTGCATCCATAGCCTATACACTTGATATAATAATTTAGAAGTTTTCATTATTTTTTTCTCTTCCTCGGATTAACTCATATTTATAGAATTGATAGAATTGCCCTGTGTAACAGTCTCTGACACCTATTTGGGAGCAATGTCTTTTATGGTATAATTCCTTAAATTGTTTTCTGAGTAGGTTTGTAGGTTTAGATAATTTGTACTGCTACTTTCCCTTAATTATATTTTTCTAGAAAGTTATCCACATCATCTAGATTTTAAAATGTATAGAGTTGTGCAAAAGAGTTACTGATAATTCTTTTATGAAGAGTTCCACTTTTGTATTTTATCGATATTTCTTTATTTTAATTACTATATTTTCTTTTTTATTTAAACTAAAGTTTTATATTTGACTGATTTTTAAATGTCATCTTTTTTATGTATTTATCAAATCTAAACTTTGTATTTTTCCACTCATAATTTCTGCTTTTTTATTACTATATTCCTTCTGCTTCCTTTTGTTTTACTATTTTGTTCTTTTTAAATTTGTGAGTTGGATATTTAATTTATTTTTATTTATTGTTACAGCTGTTTAATGCTACAAGTTTTCTTCTAAGCATTGATCTAGCAATATCCCATAGGTTTTAACATGTCTTTTTTATTACCATTATTTTCTATAAATTCTAAAATTTTGTTTTTATTTTCCTTTTATTATTCCCAGAGAGTTTAGTAGAGATTTTATACAGTTCTAGTAGAAGGACATATACAATTTTCTATTATTACTATATTTTCTGATTGCAATTTTTGTTTCCATGTTTAAATTTACTGTGTTTTTATCCTCTGTGATCCAATATATAGAAGATCTTATTTGTAAATATTTTTATAGATACCTAAAAGGAGGTTTACTCACTTTTTTTTTATTTCTAGGTTTGATATATATTTAAAAGATATAGGAATTAAATGGTAAATAATTGCACATGAGAATATGTGTTGATATAATTCAAAACACTAATAGATTAAAAGAGAATGATTGACCCATGAACTCATATGAATGGCCCATGGACATGAACAAAGGCAGGGGGAATGTTGATGGGGGGTGGGTGCAGGGTGGAGGGAGATAAAGGGGAGAAAAAAATGCCACAACTATAATAGCATAATCAATAAAATATACTTAAAAAAATAAATATAGAAAACCATATGATAAAATCCAAATGCGTTCATGTAAAACAACACATCTCTCAATACAGCAAGAAATGAGTTCTTAACACGTAAAAAGATATTCACTGTTTTCAACTATTTCAGATACAACTTGTTTAATCACTCCCAAATTTGTCATTATAACTCTGTATTTGAGCTTTCAATAGTATATATTTGATGTAATAATGTCTTCTTTAGTGTAACTACTTCACTCTTACTTTTCTCTATTGATTATTTAGGTATAGAATTCAAAGTGAGAAGGTCATTCAAAAATTTGAAGCTTGATTCTAATACAATTCTATTGTCATGTAATTGCTGTCTCTTTGCTAACAATCTCTATTATACATGATCTATTTTCAGGATTTTTGTTTTTTTTGTTTTGAATTTTTAGTCTACAATGCTACTATGATGAATGAGGCAAAAACACTTGGTAACCAACAAAATCTGTTATTTCTTGCTTTTATAGCAATAATACTATACCAGGAACCTGAATAGGTGTCCTATTTCCTATCCTCCCTTGCAGTTAAATGTGACCAAGGGACAAATTTCTCTAGAGTAAAACAGCTTTTAAGAAAACATGTATGTCTTCCTCATGACATTTCCCGTTCCACTGGCTAGTTATGGATGGCAACAGGTCTTCCCAAAGGTAGAAAATGGTAGGAATAGGGTTCTTTAAACATAGAAGAGGGCCACTCATAAACCAAGAGCATCAGTCCTGGATGGTTTTGTGAGGGAGAAATAAGATTCAAAAGAATTTAAGCCACAGTATTTTAGAATCTATGTGTAAAGCAATTTAATCTACTCTAATCAAATGACTTTATAACAATTATTTTTATTTATCCTACTCAGAATTCAATGTAATCTTTATTCTGAAACTCCATATTATTCTTCAGTTTTTCAAAAATTCTAAACCACTATATTTTCAAACACTGATTGCATTTTTTGTTTCCATATTTAATTTATTCTGGTTTCTTAATTTATTAGTGCTCTCCTAGTCTGTTCTATGAGATATTTTAGAACATCTTCAACTTCCTCTTTTTCTTCTCCAGGTCTTTTACTATTTGCTTTAGTTTGAGAATCCTGAAAAGCAGAGTCTGAGACAAAGAGGAAATTACAACTGGTTTCTTACAGAATGACACCAGTAGGAGCGAGGAGATTGGACAAATAAGTATATGGACCAAACTATGCACCTGCCTCCCTCGCCAAATTCCTATGGTGAAGTGCTAACTCCAGTATCTCAAAATGTGACTGTGTTTGAAGATATGGTCTTTAAAGAGGTAATTAGGGTAAAATGAGGTAGTATGGGTAGGCCCTAACCTAATATGACTGGTATTCTTGTAAAAAAAGAAGATTAAGACAGAGAAACTACTGTTATCTTCCTTCCTTCCTTCCTTCCTTCCTTCCTTCCTTCCTTCCTTCCTTCCTTCTTTCTTTCTCTCCTCTCTTCCTTCCTTCCTTTTTTTTTCCCTAAGACTGACATAACAAAATGCCACAGATTGGTTGGCTTAAACAATTTGGGAGGCTAAAAGTCCAAGATCAAGATGTTGGTACATTTGGCTTTTCCAGAAACCTCTCTTCTTGGCTTGCAGATGGCTTCCTTGCTCTGTCCTCACGTAGTCTTTCTTCTGTGTGCACAAGTTCCTGGTGTCTTTTGTCTCCCAATTCTCTCTACTTCTATGGCCAAGGAGAGAAGCCTTTGAAGAAACAAACTGACACCTAGACTTTAAACTTTCTGCCTCTCTCTCCATAGTCCAGAATGGCCTATAAACCTAAACTGCCAGATTTGTCACAGGGTCTCACATTTTTATGGAACCCCCATATGGACACTCATATACATTGTTTATTTTCTCGTTTTAATCTGTCTCATATCAATTTGTCTCATGTAATTTTTTCATGTTCAACTAAACAGAAGAGTACAGAAAAGTTACTTTTCTTCCCCCATCCCATTAAAGGCATTGACAAATATCTAAGAAATCCCCACACAGTACACAATTTATGAACTACTTATGTTAATACCATTTCACCCATACAAACTTAACCTAGCGAGGGCTAAGTGTGCCTTTTGATTTCCAACTCCTCTCATACAATTCATAGGTAGTAATATATCAAATCAAACCAATTATTTCTAGCATCTCTATTTTTTAAAAGATTAAAGAAAAGTTTGTTATGATTTTCCAAGAACCCTGTGGAATATATAAAGGACAGTTTTTGATGGAATAGATATCATTTAGGATTTTATCTGGGAAAGCAAAATATCAAAAGTTGTCAGGAGATTTTTGAACATGATTTATGCATAATCATGGGTTGCTGTGCAATCATATTTTACCACCCATTTATCCAAGGAGACAATAAATAATTAGAAAGCGAGATAATGTGATTTAAAAATAAATTTAGTTTTTCCTGAGTGAGAAACGTCTGCTTATTAAATTATCAAAGACATAATAAAATAAATATAAACCATGGGAAGTTATTCTCATAAAACACAGAATTTTTGTTATCTAGGCAGGTTACAAAAAATATCTTCTATGGCCTCTTTTAATGACAGACCAAGTCCAAAATTATTTATTCATTTTAATAGGGAAAAATTCTAGTTTTACATTAGTGTAATATTTGAGATAAAGCTATTTTGACTTTCTATGTCTATATACATTATTATAATACAACTTTTCAAAGTGTCAAAGTAAAAATATTCATTTTAAGACCTAAATAAATATATAAGCATATATATGCAGCCCCTATTCAACAAATAAAAATTAGACAAAACATATAGAATTTAAAATTATGCTTAAAAATTAGTATTTTAGTATTCTATCATTTCTTACTTTTAGGTATAACCTGAAAATCAATTAATTACCTAAATTTAGCAATAGTTCAAGTGTTTTAGTTGCCTAAAAGTCTTCAAAATTATAATCAAGCTATATTTTACAAAACATAATTGCTATTGAAATAAAATTTATTGGAATGATGATTCAATTTCATTTCAAAATTTACATTTTTAATAATCTTAAACATTTTAACAGAAGTAACCCTAGCTTATTCAATTAGTAAACCTATATAAACTTAGAATAACTAAAGTAAAAAAAATAAATAAATAAGGGTTTTGGTCCTGGCTGGTGTAGCTCAGTGGATTGAGTGCAGGCTGCGAACAAAAGGGTCACCAGTTCGATTCCCAGTCAGGGCACATGCCTGGGTTGCAGGCCAGGTCCCCAATGGGGGCCATGTGAGAGGCAACCACACACTGATGTTTCTCTCTCTCTCTTTCTCCCCCTCTTCTCTCTAAAAATAAATAAATAAAATCTTAAAAAAAAGATAAGGGTTTTTCCCCAGCCGGGTAGCTCAGTTGGTTACAGTATCGTCCTGATACAGATACACCAAGTTTGTGGGTTTGATCCCTGCCCAGGGCATATACAAGAATCACCCAATGAATGCATCACTAAGTGGGACAACAAATCTCTCTCCTCTCTCTCTCTCTGTCTTTCTCTTTCTCTCTTTCCTTTCCTCCCTTTCTCTAAAATCAATAAATAAATTTTTAAAAGTATTTTTGTTAATGATACTTAACATTGAACATCAGAGAAGATACAACAGCTATTAAGCCAAACATATTAAACTAGTCTGATCTGCCAAAAATTTACTTAAGCTTGTTACCTGAACCCTTAAAACACTTGTGAGTTATAAGAATAACTTTTGCTTTTCACATTTAAGAGTATTAGAGGTTTAATTTATTTTCTGGAATGTTTAGGAATATTTAACTAACATTATTGCTATTTGCTTCTACACTAATTGGAATAGGATTACTTTAAAAGACTATATAAGAATTTGGGAATACCTTTAGAAATAGCAAAATATCATCCACTCACACCATGAGAGGTAAAGTTCCTGAGTTACAGACATGTAAACATACAGAGACACAGAGAGAAAAGGTCTATAACTTCCATTCTAAAATGTGGCCATGGGTCAAGCATAAACATACAAATACTAAGTTATTAATCCAAATATACACTTCTTGGTGGGCATAAAATTGTCAATGTATTTGAGCTCAAACTAAACAAACAGAAAATCAGAAAAGGCTAACAAACCAGATTCTCTTTTTCCCAACAGATATAAGATCTTTAAAACATTCCGTCTACTTTCAGAGATTGCCACACGATCAGACAATGAGGACAAAAGATGCTGGTACCATAAATCAAGTGAGTAATCACAAGAAATCAAAATCAATTCCTTATCATGAAGCAGATGAAGAAAAGTCAGGAAAATGGGATAAAGAGCTGGGTCCCCAGCGAAGTCCCCAGATCACTAGACAGGGATAGAGAAAAGGGTCGCCGCAATACTTATAACCTGGGCTGAGTAAATAGTAATCTGCAGCCCAGGACCAAGCCTACCTAAGTCGTGACACCAAATCAATGAAAGACAAATAAGGAGATAATTTTATTCAGGCTATTACAATAGAGAGAATATTCTTTAATGAGAAACTCTTCAAAGAAAAGAAAGGGTGTCCTTATGGGAATCAGGAAAAAAATTAGAGATAGGTCTTATCTCTGACTATGTAAGAATGGGGCAGTCCTTTACAGTTAGCCATTTCTTAGAAGAAAAGAAAAATTGCACATTCTCCTTGACTGCTGGTCTTTTCTGGAAATAGGAGTAAGTTGAAATTCAACATTGTCAGAGTTTTCTCTATTTCTTCATGAAATATTAAATTTTTGATCATGTGCCTTTCTTTGGTGAGGTTATTTTTTTAAAAGCTTGTACACCGTGGCATACTAAAGTTGCATGATACAGAAGTTCCTACCTGTAATCAACTTGGGTTCAGGGGTTTCATTCAGCAAAGAACAATTTAAGGTTAACATATAGGCTTCTGTTTATTCATTGAGCAGTTAGTATGAACTCAAACTAAAAGCAATGCAGTACAATGTCCTGGCGCTTTAATTTCTTAATTTTTTTCTCTTTTTTCTTCTTTTGCCTTCCTCTTTCTCCTCCTCCACCTCCTCCTTTAACATCAATGCCTAAGATAAGAAATAAAATGCAAATTTGCATGTGCCTTTTTGAATCATTGTGTGTAGTGTTCTCTAATAGAAATAGTCTTTCGATGGTATTCCCTGGGAAAGGTTTAATGAGAGGTGCTTTAGGAATTGGCACCAATTGAAGGGAAAGAATGCAGGATTGGGAGAACGAAGATGCAAGCTGTGCACTCCCAACAGACTTGACTCCTCCTGTGAGGGGTTCTGGAGGTGGCATGACCTGTAGGATTTGTCCAGAGTTAGGTCTCAAAGCTAGGACTTCATGCCTGTATGCCCAGCCATTAGACATGCATCAGCCTAAAAGGGAGCTTAAGTTTGAGAAAAATCTCTCTCTTCAGCTGAGATAATCCCCAAAGGAGACTAACAGATGAGGGTATCTGCTAGAGCTGGGGACATGAATCTTATTTGTCAGAGGATCTCAGTACCCCAGTGCAGAATCCACAAAGTATTTTCCTAAAATGATGGGGAGAATTTGGAGCCCTGGGATTTATGCAAGGGATTCAGTTCTAAGTTAATCACTCAATTTGGTCAAAGCTCCTATTTTCTTGCCCTGGTCTCGAGGTGTTAGAATCCCCACCTGTAACTGTTAAATTCTGTAGTTTATTATAAATCTTCAGGGTGTCAGCCTCTTTGTAATGCTTTTGGCTTGATTTCTCTCAATTTTAGCACCTCAGAATTTCTCTTTCTTGAGAGCTCAACTCTAAATTTGTTCTTTCATAGTTATTTTATAGTGTCTTTCAGATCATTTTATTACTTTGTGTTTAGAGTTCCAAAACTCTAATGCACTCTACAGAATCTGTATTACTGACTATTTTGTGTGTGGATTGTATTTGCTGCCTATGACTCATTTCCTGTATTTCTAGCCAGAGATGGTCCCATTTTCATCAGTTCAGTCCACCTAAAGGATCAGTGTTTCCTTAACCTGCTAATGTTTACCGCTGATATGTTTTGATTTTAATCGTGAAATGCTATTCACACTTCCTTTTCTTCAAAGGATCCCCTTGGAAGTAATATGCCTCATAATGTTTAGGAGACACTATTTTTTAGACATTTTACTGGTAAAACCAGTATTAGACAATTGTAATTTGACCTTGAGATGTGCCATTATGATTAAATTGTAAATCTCCATGACATTAACTTTTGAAGTTAAAAAAGGGTCACTATCCCAAAACCAAGTTAGTCTCAAGTCATAATCAGATTTATTATCGGTTGTTTTTTTTTTTTTTTTTTTGCATATACCATTATCTGTGACACCTGTCTTAGCCAATAAAACCCATAATCCTAGAGAGCAGATAATGTATTTTCAATTTTCTTTGGCCTCACCCACATTCTTTGGGACAAAACCAAAAATATATAGGTATTTAGTCCTTATGGAGTCGCAGAAGGATGTGGAGAGGAGAGAAGGAAGATGCCAGAGTGGGAGGTTGCCAGGTTCATTGGCAAGCATCTTGGCAACATCTCACCTGGGGAGGCAGCATGACGCAGTGGATTTTGAATCAGACAAACACGAGTTTTCATCCCAGCTCTGTTGTGCACTAACTGTGTAACCTTGGGCAAGTACTCAAAGTTCCTTAACCTTCTTTTCTTTTTTTTTTTCACCCAATAAATGCCGTTAATAATAATACCTAACTCACAGGAGTTTTGTGAGTATTAAATGTGACAAGAGTATAAATGATCTTTTATTATCCTGACAAAACAAGGGATTGCAAAAAATATACAAAAAAAACATGTTTCCTTCCCTAGTAGCAGAGTTGCTCCAAGTGTGTCCTAATTGCTGAATTAAATCAAATGATGCTAAAAATGTACATTCTTTGACAGCCCGCTTTGCATCAAAATATCTGTGGACTGGGCCTGGGGAATCTGCCACACCCAGCAAAATGAAACCTCAGCCACATCAAAAACAAGGAGAACTAGAATAAAAGTTTTTCTGTCTTGGTTTAAAAAAAAATGGAAGAGAACGTGGGGGGCTTGAGATGTGCAAGAAAACAGCAGCAGAGGCCAACAGGAGGCCCGTGACCAGTGATCATCTCTGCAGGACCTGAGAAAAGAACCGAATGGCTGAGCTCCCGCTGTTGCTTGGCTCACTTGCTCAACAGCCCTGTCCAAGGCTGAAGCCTGATCTTCAGCAAGCCCAGGAACATTTAGAAATTAATACGATTGGTGTTCCAATAAACTTTAGACAATTGTGTTCCATTGTGTTATTTGGGCTTTTTGAAAAATTTATTTAGTGAGAAAATTCTTTATGGATGAAAGACTGGGACAAATGATAAACACTGCTGCAGACAGAAAACCAAGTTCTTTTCTGGAATGTGAAAGAGAAAAAAAAAGTTTGTATTTCTCCTTTGTAAATAATGTGAAACTATCTAAATCATTCTGTCTGGGAGTGATACTGCTTTTGTCTCACCTTTAAATATTCAAAGCAACATTTTTCATCATGGAATGTCATCCCGGCTGAGCTTACCTCTTCCACGACTTCTTTTTAACTGTAGGCTACAACGTACACAATATCACGGCTTTCCTTCAAACTACAGTAGGCTATAACAAAAAATGCAATACGTATGTTAGGGTGCTAGAGTCAAACTGAGCCCCAAACCCTGCCTCTAAGACAAAGCACAATGATTCCTGAACACCAGAAAGGGGAGAAACAGGTTCCCAATTTCTAATGTGTCAATAGCGGACTCACAGACTCTAATAATTCAATAGCAAGAAACCTGATCATTGAGTCAACACAAAGTTGTATCTAATGTCATTAAAAGGTAGCTGACATTCTTACTCTGCACACAGCTCAAGACAGGTGCAAATGAAGACTCAAAAACAAAGAACTAGCCCCTGTTCCTTGGGGCTCTGTCTTGCCTGATTAATCCGTGGAGATCTGGCCCTCACTGACGATTGCCAAGACCCCAGTAGCAGCACCAATCAGCCCATTGAAATGTAGAAAAAGCAATAATCAGATTTAAGAAGCTGGTTTCTTCTAAGCCTGTGGGAAGTTACAATAAGGATGGTTTTGCCATGCTGAGAGGCAAATAACTGGTTGTCCACCCCCTACCATACTCTCCAAATGTGCTCAGATCACTAATGAAAATGAGTCCAGAGGCTTCCCATGGGTCAACATTTTGCACATCAGAAAAACACTATACAATTCAGCTTGAGCGACAAGTCTCAGATACCACACAGGGCTGCTGGAATAGGAGTAGAAGCTTGCAGGTCAAGAGAGGCATGAATTCTTAATGCCCCATGAGTCCAAGAATGGAATAGCAGGGGCAGTCTCATATTCAATTATTTATCAAGTTCTTATGAAAATAAACCCAATATCTAGACTAGTTGGTGCATCTGAGAGAGTAGTAGCATGTATATCAATAAATAATATGGACAGTTCAGCTCCCCACAAAACTTTCCTTTTCTTATATTTTAAAGATAAAACCTGACTCATCTGGCAGCATACAATATATGGTGTCATATATTTCTGTTCTATAAATAATGCCCCAAGCCACAGATATACATGGGATATAAAATCAGCACCTAGATATGAAGAAACTTTATATATTCTTCTAGATTAATTTTTAAATAACAATAACAACTGCAGTTTAATGAATGCATTTACAGTAGTGCCCCATCATCTGCAGTTTTGATTTCCTCGGTTTCAGTTACCTGTGGTCAAGTAAAGTCTGAAAACATTAAATGGAAAATTCATATTGTGTAACCGAATGGCCCACCATCTGTAAAGTCTCTCACAAACCCACCTCCCCTACTAAGTAAAAGTTATGGTTGTTTCTACTTAGCACCCAAACAGATTTAGAGATAACAAAACTCCCAGATAAGAAGAAAAATTCTCGAAAGTAGTTACTGCTATTAATCACATTAATAATACTATTCGATTCTCCTCATATGCTCATTTTTCTCTATTTTCGTAAATGAATTATTAAAATACAGTCTTATTTTCTCAGGCACCATTCTATCAAAACAACACGTTATTTTGCAGAGTTAATGAAGAGTACCACTTCCAACAGATGAATAGGGCCAGTGCAACAAATGGGAATGGACAAGCTGGTTTAAACAAAAAATAGGAATTGTCCCAATCTCATTTTTATCCTGGTGAATCTTAATTAGACTTATGGTAAGCTGCATTAGTGTTAATAAGGATTAATGTCAGAGTGATAAGCAGAGCATACAAATCAATAAACGCTGCCATATCAATATATGAACAGAGACACAAATAGCTATTCCAGTTCTTAACAGTGAACTCATTATAGAGTTAAATATTTGCTCTGTGGATTTGAAATACCTTGATAAGCAGGAGACGTTGTACTGCACAGAGAGCAGTACAGTGGAACTCGACAGATAAATGTAAACCTTAAGTGATTTACAAACTTGCCCGTAAGGGTGGTTTCACAATTCTGCCACAGTTTGGAGTCTTGTCTTTAGGTATCTGGGAGTAAAATAATGATCGATAAATCAGTCTAATGAGTTTTTATTGATTATTACTATGGAACTGGGTATGGAGTTTAGTCCCTCTGCAGAGGGGTACAATAGTCACTGGAGGAGTTCACAGTAATGTTAAGAAGGAAAAATAAAAGAAAACATGAAAAAATTGTAAAGTAACATGTGTCAGTTAGAATTAATTTTGGATTCAAGGTAAAAAGAGGTAAAAGAAAGTAATGGCTTACATAAGAGAGATATTTCTCTTAAAAAGAAGTCAGTTTGGGGGACTATGATTTCCATGTGGTGGAAGGATCCCAGATGTGGCCTGCAACTTCATGGTCCAGAATGGGTCCGGATGCAGGTAATAGACGGTGGGAGGAAGTGGAAGGGTGCACCTCCTCACTCTGAGGGAGCCACCTCTGTTCACGTAAGCCACCTCTATTCAGCCATTTCTTTTATTCCTATAAATTTCAATTTATGATCTCTTTCTTTCATGCATCCTGCTTTTGATACTATATCTAAACATTCATCACCAAACCTAAGGTCACTACTATGCTTATTTTTGAATGTTCTATATTTTACATTTAGAACTATGAATGATTTTCAGTTAATTTTGTCTAAATGAGATACATCTATCAACTTTTTTGTTTGTTTGCTCATTTTTCCTTATGGATATCTAATTGCATGGCTAACACTCTCATTAGGATATTTAATTGATTTGTGACAGAAGTTCTTGTTCTCCTACTGATATTAGCAAATTAGATGTAGAGTTTTTGTTTCTTTCCTTTTTTTTTTTTTTCCTTTAATAATCTTTATTAGGTTCAGGAAGTCCCATTTTTTTTAAGTTTTTTTAAATTTATTTTTTTATTTTTAGACAAAAGAGAAGGGAGGGAGAAAGAGAGGGAGAGAAACAGCAATGTATGGTTGCCTCTCACATGGCCCTCACTGGGAACCTGGCCTGCAGCCCAGGCATGTGCCCTGACTGAGAATCGAACCGGGACCTTTTGGTTCCCAGCCTGCACTCAATCCACTGAGCTACACCAGCCAGGGCAGGAAGTCCCATTTTTTATCTAGTTTTCTGAGAGTTTTTTACATCATAAATGTATATTTGAATTAATTTATAACCTTTTGATGATAAGGATATAAGATGTTCATTTGGTTTTCCTTATTTAGCCTATTCTTGCGGTGAATTTTATTAATTTTTTAATATTTACCCAGTCTTACCTTCTAGAATGAGCCTTGCTTAGTCATGATGTATTATCTTTCATATATTGCTAGATTCAATTTTTAAATTTGTTGAGGATCTTTGGGTATGTTTCAGTGAGGGGTGCTGTTTCTTATTTTCTTTACTGGATTTTGTTTATCAGGGGAATGCTGGCCTCAAATAATGAGTACTGAGGGGTTCTGTCTTTAATTTTCTGGAAGAGATCATTTAGAATTGGTACTGTTTCTTTCTTAAATATTTGCAAGAACTCATCAGCAAAACCGTCTGGATTTTATAATTTAGTTTTGAATATTTTCATTATTCTAAATTCAATTTCTCTAATAGATATATAATAATCTGGATGATTTCCTTCTTTCTGATTCATTTGTTTATTTTACTTTATTTTGCTCAATCTAGTGTCTTAAAGTGGAAGCACAGGCTACTGATTTTAGATCTTCTTTTCCAATATGAACATTTACTTTTAACAACAGTTTAAACATTTATTATTATATCTTTAATGTTAACATATTTGTCATTGCTTTTTGTATTTTATCCTTATATTTTCTTTCCTTCATTGTTTCTTTTCGAGAAGTTAGCTTTCAATCTTACTGCTGTTACTTTGATTGTCCTGTCTTTTTCTCTATTTGTTTTATTTTGTTGTTATTTTGTTTTGCATTAGGATTTTGGCAGTTTTATTACATACATGTATTCTCTTAGATTTTGTAATGCCTCAATTTATGGTTTGAAGTTGTTTAATTTTTGAAAGTTCTCAGCTGTTTTCGATTACTGCTATGCTCTATCTCCTTTCCTCCTCGTACAGAAATTGAATACATATTAAACCTTTACATTGCATATTTTATGCTTTATTACAGTGTTGCGGTTGTTTTTAATCTCTGTACTTTATTTTGGATAGTTATGGCTGGCCTAGCTTCCACTTCACTAATTCTGTCTTCCGTTGTATCTAATACCCCACTAATCCTATCATCATTACAGTTTCTACATTTAGTTTCAGTTACTTTTTATTTTTTTCACTTCTAGACTATCCATTTTGATCTTTTCCATGGTCTCAATTTATCTGAAAAAGTTCTTGGTCTATGCTTTTATTTTCTTGCTCATACTAAGCATAGCCATCTTAAAAACCATGTCTAATAACTCCATTATTTAGATAACTTAATTTCTCTCTATTGCTTTTTTCTCTCTCCTGGATTATGATAACATTGTTCATCTCCTCTAACATTGATTATTTTTGACTTAGAGCCAGGCATTACTGATGAAAACACTGGGAGATAATTTCAGGTGTAAGATACCTTTCTCTAGATATCTCCAGAGCATTTACATTGATTTATTTTTTTTCATCTTGCAGATGGCTAAAGAATTTTGTAATGCTGGTTAACCTGAGTAGGCTTAGAGATATTTTTCTAACCTGGATTTCAGTTCTCAGGAGGGATTATTTCTGCTCCATATTCATTCTTCCCACACAGGCCCACAACCTCTCAGTCCACAGTGGAGCCCCGGGCTCTAGCTTTGGGCCCCAGACCCTCTAACTCATCAAAAGCCCCCAGCCTCCAATTTTCCTCCCTTAGGTATTGGCTGTTACCTTGAAAAGCAGTGACTTCAAACATTTCCTTTTCCTTGCTAGATTTTCTTTGTCTCCTAGATCCCGGCCCGTCATTCTTCACATGTTTGACAGTTCTGTTTGCCCTTAAATGCATGTTTTAAAAATATTTTATCAAGTTTTATAGTCTTGTGAAAACATTGGTCCAAATTACTGATGCCACCATGACTGGAAGCAGAATTTGACATGTAAAATACTAATACATAACGTTATTTTTCTTCTAAATTGCTAGCTGAGTGTTTCATTTTTAGCTTTTTATCATACAATGCAACAGCCTGAGCACCTTGTTTTCCCATTCTCTTCACCCACTCAAATCTCATGTTACTGTCATCTGAAACTTTAGTTGTAGATTTTATTGAAAAAATTAACACTAAAATGGCTAAATGTATTTAAATATATGTTATACCAATATTTTAACCATTTCTTTCTGCTGCTTGCTTTTCCCTTATAGTTTTATTTTTCTACAGTAAGATATTAGTTGTACTTAGGGTATGAGAGGTGGGGGTCAGTGCCAACAGTTCAGTTTTTTCTCCCTTTAAATAATTTTATAGTATCCATATACTGAACAGATAACTTAGGGGATGTGAGTGCCTAGGTTTAAATCTTTATTTAAACACAGAATTTTTCTCTAGGTTCTTATATTAGGTTTGACTGAGAAAGGGAAGTGTCGTCAAGGAACGAGTCTAAAACACCCATGGGCAAAGCCAAAGGTGGGTAGGACTGAGGGTGGAAGGTAGGGGTGGGTGGGGTGGGGAAGGTTGGGGGGAGCAAAGTGGAGACAACTGTGCTTGAACAACCTTAAAAAAATGAATAAATAAATGTGAAAGCTTGTGACTTTCTGATTATATATATTCTAATCCATTTATTTTTTCTTGACCTTGAGGTTCCAAAACAGCTGAACGTGTTTTTCATTTATCGTAGGCCATTTGGAGGTCCCTGTCAGTGAACTCATATCTTAATTCATTTTTTGGTAGTTTTCAATTTTTTTTCTTTCTTTATGAATCGACTAGATTAATATTGGCATTAAATCATATATCCTTAATTCTTTTCTTCATATTTTCTTCTTCTCTATTTCTACTTAATTCATTTTGGTTGTATCCTTTGATTTTTGTCTACGAGTTACATAATTTGGCTTTTTCTTGTTGTGTTGTGCTATTCCTATTCCATTGTGCTCTTCAACCCATCTATCTAGGATGGTTTTATTAAGCATCAATAACAGTATTTATTATCATTAAAAGGTATTTAACTCTTTTTAAATTACTTTTTCTTGATTTATATATGTTCTTACCTAATTACCCCTCTGTATATCTGCCACATCTCATGCCAAATTTTATGCATTTTAAAACCTTGCCAGGGCCCTACCCCTCCTCTGGGACAAACCATACTTTTCAAGCCCAGCCCAGAAAAAGTCCCACTACTGAAAGTGCCAAAGACAGCACCATGGCCATGACTTTGGGTTACAAGGACATCCGCAGTCTGGCTCACGGCATTGGTGTGCTCTTGGAGTACACAGTCTAAAACTCTGAGGAGTACATGATGGGGGATGCTCAGATTATGACAGAAGCCAGTGGTTGAGTGAAAAATTCATTCTGGGTCTCGACTCCCCCAGCCTTCCCTGCTTAATTGACGGGGCTCTCAAGCTCACCCAGAGCAATGCCATCCTTCCTTCCCTTGCTCACAAGCACAACCTCTGTGGGGAGACGGAAGAGAAGATTCCTGTGGACATTTTGGTGGATGAAGTTCTGGACATCCGAATGTACAACATCAGGATCTGCTACAACCCTGACTTTGAGAATCTGAAGCCCGAGGTTTTTGAAGGTGTTCTCTGAAGCGATAAAGTTCTTCTCACAGTTCCTGAGGAAGAGATTTTTGTTTGAAGGGGACAACCTCATCTCTGTGGATATCCTATGACATCCTAGATGTGCTGTGTATATTCAAGCCCCACTGTTTGGGTGTGTTCCCAAACCCTAAAGACTTCTTGGTCCACTTAGAGGGCCTGAAGAAGACCCCTGCATACGTGAAGTCTAGCCACTGCTTCCCAACACGTGTGTACTCAAAGGCTTCCATGTGGGACCACAAGTAGAGCCTGTAAGTCCAGGAGATGGGAAGCCAGAGAACAGCTGGACATTTCTGCATTCTTAGAAACATCTGCTTTGCTTCTTCTCCCTTCTCTTAACAACCATCTCTCCCTGCCTCCTCACCAGATGCCTCATTTACCCCTCATCTGCCTCATAACCTGCTTTTCATCCAGGCCCTCTGTAATTGCCATTCCCCAAATTTCTTCAGCAATGATTCTACGCTTCCCACATTAATCCCCTTGCACTAAAGCCAATGAGACTGACCTTCCCCTCACTGGTTGCTCTGCTTTGAGGAGCCCAACCAGATGCCTGGCCTCTAAGCTCAGCCCTGAGCCCTCACCACTGCCCTGAGGACTGATATTGTCCTGTGTTCAGGCCCTGGTCCCCCAGCATGGTCCCTGCCCAGCCCTGACTGATCCCCAGTAAAGCCTAATCACACCTGCTTATCTTATTATTCCCTCTGGGCCAATGGACTCGGGACTGACTGTGTTGGGGGTCCGGGCGTTCATTTTCCCTCTGGGTCATGGTTGAGGGGCTCTCCAGGGTGGAGAAGGGGGTTGAGGCATCCACTGCTGGTGTGGGACCCTAGTGGCCTACCTTCTGTCCCCCTTTCCCAGAAGAGTTCCCTGCTTTAGATGCCTTTCCCCTGTGCTCTTACGACATATCTCAATAAAACACATTCTACTATAAAAAAATAATAATCCATGCATGGTTATTCATCTGCCTCCATTACTTGGGTGTGGGGTTTTCTCTTAATTTTCTATTTCAGTGCATCTGTTGTTTTTGGCTATCTTTTGGTTCCTGTGTGTGAGCTCATACATGCATTTAAGCAATCCTTGTAGAATGTCAGCCTCCTTGTGCAGTTTACGTGGCACATAGAACAAGACCCACTGGCAAGGCAAGTGGTTCTATTTAAGTGGTGGAATATCGGGGAAAGAATTGAAAATGTTATTATTTTGGTGGTCCCCTAAGGTCCATGCCTTCTCATTCAATTCAGGGAATCATATCACACAGGACGTGACCCCACTGCTGTATCCCTCAGCTCTTGCAGTCATCATGAAATCTTGTTGACACTGCACTTCTCTCAGGTGTCCACTATACTTTGGGCCTGGTCAGCCCGACTGCACCCGCTATGAGACCCACACCTCTGACGATTGTTAGGCCCCTCATATCCATGACCTCTACTGCATATAGGCATGAAGCCTATTGGCTTTTGATCTTGTCTTTACTCTCTTACTTTCCAGAAAATGCCTTCAAGAACCTAGGCTATTCTCTTTAACCAAACCCTGTCTTCTCTGTTTCTGCCCCACCCCCCAACATTTAGCTATTTTCTCCTGTACGTACATGTGATCCTTTCTCTGCCAAAACGCTTTTGCCTTTTCCTGCACATTGAGTGAGCTTGTATATTTAGCTAAATTGCAGCCTGACTCATGACTCTAGGTTGTTCTCTTCTGCATAGCTTTACTCATTCCCACAGAGTTTTAAGCATATGATTTGTAAAGTCCTGTAACTTCCTGTTTATTATAAAATTGTACCATTAGGCATTTCATATTTTTGATGTGGTAAATATTTGTAAAATGTCTGGCCGATATTCAATTTAGGGACTATACCCTAATTAATCTCATAAGATCTTAACACATTAGTCGACACTTTCATCTTTCAGAAAGGCAAGGAAATGATAGGGGAACTACGGCTCTAGCCGTCATTATGCATAATGTAGAGAAATAAGGTGGTGAAGTGGAAATGATAGTAACCTTGGGAAAAAGGTGATCATGACATATTTCAGAGTCTGAAAGCTGGGGAGGAAATACAAAGTTAACCTTAGATTTACAAAGGCAAAATGCAAATCATTCAATAAGATAGTAGCTTTACATGTCTTTAATGAAAATAAAAACAAAACCTCATGATAGTAACAATTTCTCACGAACAGATGTATGATTGTTCCATTAAATAATCCAGAAGACCCCCTTTTTAAGTGATACTGGTAAGAAGAAGGAACTGGGAGACACCTATGAGGACAATGAAGTTCCACTGACAAAAAGAGTACAGATTTTAAAAGAATATACGCTCTATATGGCAAAGAAAAAACAAGATAATTTATAAGAGGGTAGCTTGTATCTGTCTGACATGTGCTGATATATGAGGCTGAATGGTTTCAAAATGTGCACCAAATAGTGTTGAAAAGATTAAACTAAAAATGGGATTAAAGTTTGAGATGCAAATTACTGGATCTTCAAAATTTGATTTTAAAAACATGTTCAGAATAAGAACAGTTAAAAAGTAATCAGCCATCAAAAAGACACATGAAAAAATAAAAAAAGATCAGATAAATATAAATTTAATTACATAAAGGTGAGATAATCTGATCTTTTTTCTAACCATAACTTTAAAACCACTTTTTAAAAGCATACCTTTCTACATTTTCTTATTTTAATCTCTATCCTTGATTATTTTGGCCTTTTGTTTTTCATTTCAATTAGATTTTTTTTGATCCAGTGTATTTATTGAGAGATGACCAATTTTTTCCGAGGTGGCTATTGATTTGTATGTGATCATTTACAAGTCATGTGTTTCAACATCAGTTATTCTTCTGAAAATTCCTTTTAACAGAAGGCTCAGTGCTGGTGTTAGTGTGCAACTTACAGGATAGGTGTGCTCTTCCTCTGCTTTATAGTTTTAATCTCAGAGAGCTCTGCTATCCATCTATGGTTTCTTTTAGCATTGCCCCTTCCTTTCCATTTTCACCTCCTTCCAACACAATAAATACTGAGATTTTTAAAGGGCCGTGTCTTTTCAACTATAATAGTGTCATTGTGGTATCCCAAAATTCTATTCAGTCACATACTTGAGGAGTACTCTTAATATGTCAAAATAGATGGATTTGACTTTTTAATGTTTAGAGAAAGAGAAATGTGCAGGAAACTATTTTATAACTTTGGTTGACTGGGCTCTCATCATTCAGTGTTTCTTCAAGGAAATGCTTTGCCATTTGTGAGGTGATCTGGCCAGAGCTTAGTTGGAGATGTCTTCATGAGCAGAATCTTTATTCACCCTTCCACAGTATTTTGGACATCCTGGGAAAGTCAGACTGAAGAGGTTTATTTGATCAATGGTTCCTACTCAAAACTGTGTAATAAAATATACTTTGATGTCATCTTTTACCAAATTTTTTTCTGGAAACTTCCATAATAACAAATTTTAAGAAAGGCAAGTTAGGCGTCATGCATGACAAGATTCTTTCTCTCTTGCCTGATTAAAATGAGAGAAGGAGAGAACCCTGAGGAGTATTTTTAATACATTTTCCCCTGACACTGCATAAATCTAAGAACATTTATATGCTAATCAAATCAAAATAGGAATTATTAGTGACTGGAGAGCCCCAACATGGCTGTTATTTTCCCATCAACATATGATAACAGCTCTGACGCTGAATTAAGGAGCTGAATATTATATAAGCTCCAACAGGTTATAGTACACGACAGGTTTAAGCAATATTAAAATCGAGAAACCCTGCCCCACCTATTACATATTTATTTGATATTACAAATTGTAAATATTTAAAAATACACACAGATACAGTGTGGGTAAATTCTTAATGTTTAATGAAATTATTCATGATATACAGAGTCAAATAATTCAACAAACACCATGAAGGTTAATGCATGCGAATGAATTGGAAGAATCCAGCAATGAGAAGAAGATAGTGTGTCCTTTCCTAGGAAGATCATGAAATGGAATTAAAATAACCTGATTTTTATGGTCAAGTGATATCTCTGGGGATAAAAGGAAGCAACTCTCACTGCAGAACTACCAGCAGCTAATCGAGATCCAATGTCAGGTCTCCATCTTATAGACTGTAACCCACTCATTCTTGTATGGTTCTCATTTTAATACTGTTTAAGGTAGAAACCTGGGCCCTGTTTAAAGTCTATATATTTAGCTTGTCTTTTAACAGTTTACCTTATCACTTATTAACAGTCACCTAATGGATGGGAAGCACTATGAAATATAATCTCAGATAATGAGAAATTCAAGAAAAAGCCAACAAAAAAAAACTGAGGTTATGGGTCTGGTGGGGAGATTTTTATCTTGATTTTTAGGGTCTCTAGTGTTCTTACTTATCACAAATCATAGTACTGCAGCTCTAAGTTTGCAGGTAAAAGATGCACATTCCATCTTTTAACACCGCAATGCCCACACAAGGGAAACCTGGTCTGCAGTGAATGGGTAAGCGGAATTTCCCTGGCAGATTCCATTTGCATCTACAATTAAAATGCCATTTTTAAGTTCCTATCCTCAGCAGCAATAGCAGAATTGCTCTGACGTTTACAAAGCCTCAGGAACTGAGACAGATGAAACAATTGTGAATAAAGTTTCAGCTACTGCCCTATGCAAAGCCCAATATTTATAACAAATATGAAGATTATTATAAAAATATCTGTTGATAATAGAATATTACAACCATCCCTGGACACTTTAATTGCTGGGCTTTCATCTTTTCAATATCTATTCACCATCTATCCATCAGTCCGCACATTCTAATAGTCAGAACCCTTATTTTTTAAATTAAAAAACAAAACTTTTAGGTGTTTATGTGAAACTTTGTTTTCTTTCTAGAATCAAACAGTTATGTTGGATTTGCAGTTACAGTCCATATATTGGACTATAACTTTCCATAATGGAAAGATTTATCCCCATCCATTCATGACTTCTTCAGTTCCCTATGTAATATATGAGCAAATAAATAAATATGTGTGTGTGTGTGTCTGTGTATGTATATACACACATATATAAAATCCTGGGATCCTGAAAAATTTGAGTTTGGATTTACTTGCAGAAATGAAATACTACACTACAAAGTAGCCAATTTACCAAATCTCTTAGAACCCGGGGTTCCTGAAGTACAAAGTGGAGGTAACAATACTATCGAGTTTATAAGGTTGTATCAACAA
>PVJI01025362.1:0-20575 GCA_004026765.1 Micronycteris hirsuta | reverse complement strand
AAAAAAAATTTAAATAAAAACTTCTTGAATGAAAGAAGAGCCAATAAGAAAAAAAAATACAGAAATTGCCCATTTACAGCTATCAAAACCAAGAGACAAGCCTGATTCTGGGTTTAAAAGATGATATGATTTAGCCCTGGCTGGTGTAGCTCAGTGGATTGAGCGCGGGCTGGGAACCAGAGGGTCCCGGTTCGATTCCCAGTCAGGGCACATGCCTGGGTTGCAGGCCAGGTCCCCAGTGAGGGCCATGTGAGAGGCAACCATACATTGCTGTTTCTCTCCCTCTCTTTCTCCCTCCCTTCCCCTCTCTCTAATAATAAATAAATAAATAATCTTTAAATACGAATGGACTAATTATTCCAAGTTAAAAGCTAATATTGTCAGACTAAATTAACAAACAAAAAAAATAAAAAAAAATAAAAGATGAGATGATTTAGTTAAAATAACTTTGCAGAGAATTTTTTTTTACTGTGGTCAAAAACACATACCATGTTAACCAACTTTATGGTTGTAATAACTGCACATACCTATACTAAATAAACATGCTGTGCACCTGAAACTTATAAAATGTTATATGTCAATTATATCTCAATAAACTTGAAAAAATTATGCCTCAATAAAACTGGGGAGCCTGGCCAGGAAGCTCTGTTGGTTAGAACATCGACCCGATACGCCGAGGTCGCAGGTTTCGCTCCGGTCAGGGCACACACAAGAATCAACCACAATGCATAAGTAAGTGGAACAACAAATCGATGTTATTTTCCTCTCTCCTTTCCTTTGTCTCTCTCTCTCTCAAATCAATTTCTAAAGTTTTACAAAATGCGATTTAAAAAATAAAGCCAGGGAAAAACATAACCGTAAAATTTACCATCTTACACACTTTAAATGTACGTACAGTAGTGTCAAGCATACGTGCATTGTTGTGCAACAGAGCTCTAGAACTTTCTATCTTCCCAAACTGAAACTCTGTGTCCATTGGACAACTGACTCCCAGTTTGCTGCTGATTCTTACCCTTCCGCTTAAGCACGTGATGAGGCTTGAGGCCAGTATCCTTAGTGAAGCCTGGCATTGCCCAACTGTCAGGGAATTGGGCAGCGTGCAGGCCCGTGGCGTGGGCTGCCATGGGTGCAAGCCACCAGCAGAGCACACCCTGAGCCGGAGGTTCCAGGGACAGTGTGGATCCCTCTATAGGGCCCCACGGCACATATTTCTAATGCCTTCTGTGAAAATGACCTTGATTCTTCTTTGCACAACTTGTTTCTTTCTCCTCCACTCTGTCACACTCACCAGGGGAATTCTGTTGAATGAAGAAAGGTGAGGGTGGCTGTATTACTCACCCATAAAAAAAAGAAAGAAAGAAACGAACTTCAAAACGCTCCAAAGATTGACGGTGGCCTTCCAGCCAGTGCAGGGATTACTGCATGACCAATGGGAGCTGGCAAAGCAGCAACATACACGCGGCCTCTGTCTGGCCCCGACGGAGTCACAGATGGGCTGGAATCATCCGGACCCCTGGAACCCAGCAGCCACTGATGTTGTTCTGATCTACTCTAGAATGACGCTAACGTTTTTAAGAGAACCCCTGCAAAAACAGATTGGTCTTTGTTCTCGTCTATTAATAACATATTTTGAAATGCTATTTAAATCTTCTATTGTTATTTGAACTTTTCACGGATTATGGCTCCGAACTGAGCTGCTTTGGGGCAGCAGGGATCGTACACCCTATGAATCTGTAACCCCTGTGTCACCCAGCACAGCATCTCTTCACAGACACTCCTAAATATGTGTTCATTTGCTTGTTTTTCTAATTTCGTAGGGCCCATTATTTTAATTATGGAGTTGCTCTGCTCAAAAGGCATATCGATGGCTGACTCAGGGCTCCTTCCAGCTGCGAGCTTGGCAGACTGCTTCAGGTCGCCCTGCGCGGGCCTCACACATGCACGCACCCGCACCGAGAGAGAAGTGTCTTAATATTACCGTCAGGGTGTATTATTATGATCAACAGCTATACTTGGCAACTTCTCTTTCCAGCATTAGAGAAGACACATTGCTAAATGTTAAAAAAGGAATTTGCCGAGTGCAACAGCTAGAACAGAAAAAAATAGTATTACAAGCTGGTGTAAACTCTCTATCTACTAAACTACCGATACCTGCGGAGGCACCAAGGATCACAGAGGAAGGGGACACGATTTTGTATACTCATGCTGATAGACCATTGCTGATCGTGACTTTCGGGTTCTGCTCTATATGAATTTCTAACTGAAAAGCTAAGGATTTGGGTTTAGAAGAGAGACCTAGCCTCCAGCCTCTGCCCTTTTTCTCATACGCAGTGGGAGGGGCTGGACTTCTCTGCTGAACAAGGGCTATGAGAGACTCTTTATTTGGAATAACAGCTTGAGTTCGATGCATTAATTTTATAACTATTTTAGAGGAGCAGGGGAGGCCTGCTGAGCCCCTCCAGAGATAATTAAAAATGGGGGAAAAAGAAATCTGAAATAAACAAAAACAAGCTGAACACACCAGGGGTTTCTGAATAACATCTTCCTGGTTAAACAATTTTAAGAATTCCATAACGCGACAGCAGCCCCCACACACTCTCTCCCACATAAACACGCTTTTTATCTAAGCCTCACTCAGCTACACAGCAGAATCTCTTGCCTTCACTCCTGTAGCTACTCTGTCCAGAGAAGATGTTATCTGCACAAAGCATTCTGAAGAGGGGAAAAAGCCGACCACCAGCCAGCAAGTACAGGCACATCTTGAGGAGAAATACTGTGGTTACAATAACGTTGACAACTCACCCCCTTCAAAGCTGATTTCTGATCTCAAATGCCAGTTTTGCCTGAACAGAGACTGAAACATCCAGGCCTTTTGATATTTGTCAGCCAGCACATTCCCAGTAACTTTCCTGGTATACCAGGAAGGTAATCAAATACACCATTTTATTGCCACTGATAAGTACATTTTTAAAATACCAAGAACCATTAAGCCCTGGGGATGGGGAGGCGGGGATCGACAAAAGACCACCAAGTAATAAAAAGTGACTGTTTTATCTTCTTTCACCAACTTTTATGTTAAAAACCCATGACATGTAGCCAAAAAAAAAATTATAATAATACTCAGTATAAGGAGAGAAGGGAAATAGAAGAGTTATGAAGAGAAAGGAACGGGCAGAAAGAGTGAGGGCACGAAGAGGAGAAGGCATGCAGGAGGGTGGCGGAAGGAAAGGTGGCTGCTGGCGAGCAGGGAGTCGGCCAGACAAGGAAGAGGAGCGAGACAGGAGGCTGGGGAGCGCAGAGGGAGGGCGTGAGCCTGAGAAACAGCTTCTCACACATTCCGCTGCTCCTTTGGGATGTGAAGAAATAGATGGGCCATTTTTAATATGCTATGTTAGATTTCTCTACTCTTTTTTAAAATACAATATATGCTTACAACATGAAAATACCTTTCTGAATCACCCATCATTTTGCTAAAAGGCCCTATTTTTTTTATTATATTTTATTGATTATGCTATTACAGTTGTCCTGATTTTTCCCCCTTGGCCCCACTCCAGCCAGCATCCCCAGACAATCCCCACATCTTTGTTCATGTCCATGGGTCATGCATGTAAGTTCTTTGGTTACTCCATTTCCTATGCTGTACTTCACATCTCCATGGCTATTCTGTAACTACCTGTTTGTACTTCTTAATTCCCTCACCTCTTCACCCATTCCCCTACCCTCTCCCACCTGGTAGCCATCAAAACGCTCTCGACATCCATGATTCTGTCTCTGTTCTTGTTTGGTTTTTAGATTCAATTGTTGATAGATATGTATTTGTTGTCATTTTATTGTTCATAGCTTTCTCTTAAATAAGTCCCTTTAATATTTCATATAATACTGGTTTGGTGATGATGAACTCCTTTAGTTTTTTCTTGTCTGGGAAGCTCTTTATCTGCCTTCGATTCGAAATGATACCTTTGCTGGGTAGAGCAACCTTGGCTGTAGGTCCCTGCTTTTCATGACTTTGAATATTTCTTGCCAATCCCTTCTAGACTGAGAAGTTTCTTTTGGGAAATGAGCCAACAGTCTTATGGGAACTCCCCTGTAGCTAACTAACTGCTTTTCTCTAGTTGCTTTTAATATTCTCTCTTCATCTTTAACCTCTGGCATTTTAATGATGATGTGTCTTGGAGTGGCCTCTTTGCATCCATCATAATCAGGACTCTCTGTGCCTCTTGGACTTGCATGCCTATTCACCAAATTAGGGAAGTTTTCTTTCACTATTTTTTCAAATAGATTTCCAGTTTCTTGCTCTTTCTCTTTTCCTTCTGGTACCCCTATGATGCAAATGTTGGACCACTTGAAGTTCTCCCAGGGGTTGCTTATACTATCCTCATTTTTTTTATTCTTTTTTCTTCTTGTTCTGATTGGTTACTTGCTTCCTTATGTTCCAAATCATTGATTTGAGTCTCAGCTTCATCCACTGTACTGTTGTTTCTCTGTAACTTGTTCTTTATTTCAATTAGTGCATCCTTCATTTCTGACTGGATCTTTATTATGCTGCTGAGGTCCTCACAAATTTCCTTGAGTATGCCTTATAATCAGTGTTTTGAACTCTGCATCTAATAGATTTCTTATTTCATTTCATTTAGCCCTTTTCTGGAATATTGATCTGTTCTTTCATTTGGGCCATGTTTCTTTGTCTCCTCATTTTGGCAGCCTCCCTGTGTTTGTTTCTATGCGTTAGGTCGAGCTGCTTTGACTCTGTGTCTTGTAGTGTGGCCTAATGTAGTAGGTGTCCTGTAGGGTCCCGTGGCACAGCCTCCCCTGTCACCCAAGCTGGGGACTCGAGGTGTGCCCTTCATTGGGCTGAGTACACCCTCCTCTTCTGGTTGAGCCTTGGTTGCTGTTGGTAAATCAATGGGAGGGATTTACCCAGGCCAGTCAGCTGTAAGGACTGGCTGTGAAAACTGACCACCAACCTCCGCCCTCCATGGAGGATCAGCTGTGCAGGGGCAGGATGGTGGTTCTCTGATGTAATCTGTATCTGTCCACTGGGTGCACTGGCCCCAGGGTTTCCCAAGTGGGGCAGGCCAAGTTCAGCCCCCACCTGTGTTCTGCCCAGGTCCACCCTGCCTGAGCTATAAAGCAATCTGAAATGGCTGCTATTTGTGCTGGGCTTGGAGATTCCCAGGAGAAGCCAAACTGTGAATCTAGGCTGACTACTGCTAGTGCCAGGCCTGGGGCTCACTGAAGCCAAAGGGTATTTGTTTGAAAGAACTTAGGAAGTTGTGAAGCACAAGCCAAGACGAGCCATTCATATGGAAAAGCATGTTGGGTGAGTAAAAGGCCCTCTTTTAAATCACAATCCTCTCTTCCTCCTTCCTTTGGAGGAAGGCATGGGTCTCACACCCACCGTCATGTACCAGGTGCTAGCAGACAACTCTATGGTCATCCTGTGCATTCACTCATTAATTTAATCAAGTAATTTAATCTAGTCAACAAATATTCATTGAGCCTCTTACAGTGCTGAACTAGGATACTGCCCCCGCACTCAGGAGCTTCAATTCAATAGGGAAATAAAACAGGCTACAATGTAAGCCTGGAGAGGTTGGTACCTGCTCACGAGAGGTACAGACCTGGCACTGCCTCTGGACAGAAGGCAGGGTCAGTCCGAACTGGGCCATCAGAAAAAGCATTTGAGGAGCAGGTGTTTGAGCTGGATACTCAAAGGGGTGGGTTAGGTAAATGCAGGGCAGATGCAAAAGGATGGAGGGAAGACAGAGCAGAGGAGGTACTGACTAATGAAAATTACTGAGTACACGGGTTCCCATTGGTAAGCAGTGACAGACAAGGGTGGGATGGTCACTGGGACTGTGCTCAGACGCATTGACCTCACAACAGTCTGAAGCAGGAGAGAGACAGTAGGACTGGAAAGGAAGGGACATTGTGAGCGAGGCTGTGCAAGGGGCACGACAGCTCAACACCCAAGGACCAGCGAGATGCGGGAGTGTGAGGAAGAGGAGAAAAGTGATGGGGATAACCCAGGTGACGGAGAGAAGAATGACAGCATGAAAATCGTTAAGGGTGCACCTAAAGGACATGCTGTCTCCCCTGTAGAACGCCTCTCTAATAATGGATGACTTGGTTCTATCATGAGAAAATACCAGAAAAACCCGGGCTGACAGGTTCTCTGCCAAATAATCTGCCTGTACCCTTCCAAAGTATCGAGGTCATGAATGACAAAGAACAACTGAGGAAGCCCCTAGATAACAGGAAGCTAAAGAGGCACAACTAACACAGCACAAGGTCCTGGATTGCATCCTGGACCAGGAAGAGACTTTTTAAAAATACATTTACCTCCCTTTTGCTATAAAAGACATTATTATGACTATTGGTAACACCTAAAGTCTGTAGATTAGATAACTGTGCAGAATCAATGTTCACTTCTTGATTTTGGATGCTTGGTCCTTATCTTTTCAGGACATTTACACTGAAGTATTTGAAGCGGGGAGGTAAAGGGGAGCATGTCTACAAGTAACTCTGAAATGGTTTGAGAACAATTACAAGCACATATGCCCATGTGCATGTGTGTATACAAGGTGCGTGCGTGTGTGGGGAGAAGGAATGCGATAGAAAAGGATAATGCAAATGTGATAAATAGTTAATATTTGTAGAGTCTGGACAAAAGGTAAATGGGAATTGTTTAAATTATTCTTGCAATTTTTTTGCAAACTGGAATTATTTCAAAATTAAAAGTTAAAAAAGGAAAAATGATCAAAGAAACAAGGATGAAGAACTGTTTAGAGACAAAATAGTCAGGCTTATGGGTAGCAGATTCTGAATGGAATTGGGGAGAGAGCAGAGCCAGATATGTAGATTTGACAGCATCTGGGAGGCCTGAGTAAAACCTGGTGAAAAGCAGGGCGTATTACCAGAATTCCATTTTCAGCTCTGCTCCTTAACACCTGGTGAGTCACTTAAGTTGCTCTCATTTCTCTCTGCCTCAGTTTCTTCAGCTACGTTACAGGAATGAGAAGACTGTCTGTCTCACAGAGTTGGAGTGGGGATTGAAGTACACAGCATGGGTTAGCCACAGTACCCAGTGTGACACCCCGTAATTAAGTGCCCATTAACAACTAATGTCAGCAGAGTGGAAAGGAAGAGAAAAACTTCCCCAAGATTCCACCTACTCACACGTTCAGAAGTCAGGAGGATAAAGGAGACCAGTGAGGTCTGAGTTGCACCTGGAGAAGCAGACAAAAAAAAGAGAGAGGCTCGGGAGGAAGGTGACTGCTAGCAGCAGACACGGGGCAGCAATCCAGGTAGGGACCAGCTCAGCTCTGCAATCAGGACCCCTCCACTGGAGTGCTACAAGAAAGCAGTTTCAAC
The DNA here is from genome assembly GCA_004026765.1 of Micronycteris hirsuta. NCBI lineage: Eukaryota > Metazoa > Chordata > Mammalia > Chiroptera > Phyllostomidae > Micronycteris > Micronycteris hirsuta. The sequence goes on along the minus strand of PVJI01025362.1, from coordinate 13,201 downwards.
TGAAAGGTGAGGGTGAGGACAGAGAAGCAGGTGGGCAGACCAAGGAGGGAGGCGAGGGCAGGGCAGCTCACCACAGGGGCAGAAATGCGCTGCCCGCACAGCAGTCCTCAGCCCACCCCCACGTGACTACTTAAGACTGAATTTGAATTAATTTAAAACTGACAAAAGTCCAAGATTTAGTTCCTTGGTCACACTAGCCACATTTCACGTGCTTGGTAGTCACATGTGCCTAGTGACTCCCGCATTGGACAGCACAGACGTAAAATGTTTGCGTCGTTGCAGACAAGTTCTACTGGACAGAGCTGGGACTCTGGCATAACTTCTTAGTGTGCAGATGATGACTTGGATGCACGGGGGAGCAGGGTGAGGAGGGACTGAAGAAACTGAAGAAACGGAGTAACAGATGGAGCAGGTGTCCAAAAGAGTTGAGAACGAAGGGAAGAACTCCAGCGACTGGAGGGTGTGGAGTGTATGTGGGTTAATTTTGGGAGGGGAAGAAGAGACACTTTCTTATTTGGAGAAAGAAAATAAAGAACAAAACAGGTGAAGAAAAATGCTTGGGGTAGCGGGGAGAGTATACTGGGAATTTATACAGAGGTAGACATCCTTAATCTTATCAACAAAAAAAGACCATCTCCCGAAAGGAAACTGACTGGAAGTTTAAGGAATGGAAAAGTCTGTCATAATCTCTAAAAAATGCAGTCCAGAGTTAATTTTAAAAAGTATTTTTTTTTCCATAGACAAGCAAGACTTAGGTGAAATGAGAGTAGGCCAGCATAAATTTGGAATGGAATCAGTCTGAAGGTCTTTGCGACTTTCTCCTAGATGACCTGGCCGGCTGGGAGAAGAAAAAAACAGACGATGAGGGTGATTTTGGATTGAGGACTGGAATATGAGAAGTCCAACGTGGTAAGACAAAAGATTCTGGGATTCCAGACAGAACTGAAGTGGCTGGCAACATAGAAGCTCCGAGTGGAGAAATGGAGCCATAAAGGGAGTGAACAGCTAGCAATTAAAGGACCAGAGTCCTCGGTGATGGTTCAAACTCGGTGCGGTAGGTGGAGAAAAATCAGCTAACCAGGCTGAAATCCAAGTTGAAGTCCAGATCTTAAAGGTGGAAAAAGTTCCCAAGACTAAACAAGATGTGAGGGAAGTGGGAACTAAAGTCATGAGAGCTGATGTAGAGGACCTTGAGGAACTTCAAAGGCAATGAACTAATATAGACTCAATGTAACCCCAAAGTCACTGGCAAAAGACAAGATAGGAAAGAGAACCAAGCTGGCTGCTCGTTTGTTACTTTTTTGTAGCATTAGATGAAGTGAGTCCCAAACCTTGGTGTACATCGGCGTCACCTGGGAACTGTTTTCTCTCCTCATCTTCCCTGCTCTTCTGTCTTCTTTTTGGGTTTGTTTTTAAAGTAAGGATTCATGGGTCTTGGCACCTGGATGATTCTAATTTGGTATGTTTAGGACAGTCTCCAGAGCCACATCTCTCAAAGTGCTCCAGGTGACTCTGAGGGGCCACTAGGTGAGGCAGGCACTGATCCGTGGTGTGGAGCTCAGAGACAGCATGATCTGAGAGCAGACTTTGTTAGTGGTGGCCTCACGGTTGGGAGGTGGCACTGAGAAGCAAGGGGAAGCCCAATCCACACTCCAGTGCGATGGGAGAGGGCTTGGTGCTCTGGGAGAGGCTGGAGATGGGCTCTCAGAAAAACAAAAATACAGGAGTATGGCTGCAGGGTGTGGGGAACAAGAGACTGCAAGGCAGGTTGGAGGCACAGGTTAGTGAGAGAGGGGAGGCTGAATAATTCCTGAGGGTCCCTCGTGTCATGAGGTATGATTCATTAAGGGTTTGTAAGTTTAGTAGTTGAATTCCTAGGCAGTAAAAATGTTTCTATCTGGATGCTATCAGATTTCTAACATGTAAACCATTAAACATTATTAAACCCTCAGGTAAACAAGCTTGCAAAAGCTTATTCATTAACACTGAAAATGTTGTCTTCCCAGCCCACATTTTTATACAGACGAAATCACACTGGAATGACTCTCAAGGATAGTCCTGGAACAGAAAGCCAGAAGGGGCAACCCCAGGGTCCCTGAGAGGGACTAGGGATTTCCTCCCTTCCCTCTCCTTCAAAGACAAAAGTGTATAAACCAAGAACATAGAAAGGCACCTGGGTGTCTTTTTAGCACCAGCCAATGCCAAAAATAGAAGAGGTTTTAGTGCCTACTTGGTCTCGGGAGCACCCTACACACACGTGCGCACACACACACACTCCATGCAAGGGCCCTGAAGGCCGAGGCAAGTACAATCCTAGGGGTGTTTCTCAATAAAGAATATATTTACTTTCACAAGCCCAACTGTTATTTAAGAGCAAGCTGCAAATGTTTGCCCCTGCTTCCGACAGAGCTGCATTTCTGTGGATTCAAATTATTCCAGCCTTATTTCTGGTTACTCCCATGAAATAATTTCTAACGCTGATATACACAGGCAATAAGATGAGGGTGTGATCGCAGCCAGGAGCTCCCGCGCACCACACACACGCACACACACAAAACCTCATGCATATTGAAGAAATGACTCACTTAATTTGCTGCTGCCTGCCACTATTGGGTTTTGATTTTACCTGTTCAAATACAAAGTTTCCTGTTAGATGAACTACAGGAAAGAACTCAGGAGTATTAACCCTGATTTTGTTTATGACTTTAGAGCACCCAAAAGGTTTTAACCTGGGCATCTTGAGAAGCCACTCTCTGGACCACTCACTGCTTTCTCTCCGTAATCTTCCATAAAACTATAACATTTCTTGCCACTTGAGAGCCAATCAATGGAAACCCTTATACGATGTATATGGTTAAGCCTTGTCTACCCAATACCTGAGGAGCCAGTACTTTGGGGCCCTTTGTCTCTCTCACAGTACAATGGCACGACAGCATTCTGCAACTGCAAAGAACTCAAGCCTCTCTTTTCAACGATGGTGGGAGACGGGGTCGGGGGTTGACCTGTCCAAGGTCACTTAGCTCTGAGCAGTGGAAGAGCTGACTTACCACTACCCCCTGGCAATCTCCGCACCACTCCGGCTCCTCCAAACAGTCCCTCGGGGCTTCTGTTGGTTTGCTAGCTTGCAACCTCTCCCCAGCCCCCGCAAAAATGCAATGCCAGTTGCGCTCGGTGCCCAACTTCATTCCTGCGCGTCAGCATGCAGTTAACCCTCTCGCCAGCAGCATGTCACATGGGCCACGCGCGTCTCTCTGTGTTTCCCCAAGCCTATCGCCCCGAGGGCTGCCCCAAGGTCAACGGCAGTTCCAAGGAGCTCGGACCGCACGATGCCCAGTCGGGCGCGGCACTCACCCTCGCGCGGGGCGGGCGCGCCGCGGCTCCCCAGGTCCTCGCGGGCGCGGCTGGGTGCGGTGGCAGCAGGCGAGGACGGTACGGGGTGCCCGGCTGCGGGCCCGCGCCGCGGGGAGCGCAGTCCAATCAGCGCGCGCCTGCCGCCTGGCCCGGCGCGCGGCCCGGCCGGGTTCGCGGCTCCCGGGGGGAGCGAGCCGCCGCGCGCCGCCCGAGCTGCTTCCAGGCGCGTTGCCTGGACGCGGTTGCCGTGGCAGCGGAGCTGGAGGCTTTCCCCGCGCGCCCGCGCCCAGCCGGGCGGCGCCGCCCCTCCTCCCGCAGCGTTCCCACACCCAAAATAGCCTCTCCTCGTAGATGCTGTTTCCCGCTGAGCTCTCGTCCCAGCGGCTCGAAGTTGGCGGGCGGGGATTTCGCTTATTGGAAAAAAATTGTTGTAGGGCTGGGTGGTTTGAAGGGAGAGGTGTTGAAATGGTGCCGATTAAAATAACAGCCGTGGTGGGTGCACTGTAATTCTCTTCGGAGCTCTGACTTCCCTTATTTACGAAACCTTTTCCCCACCACCCCCACAAAACGTTGTTTCCACTCACCCTTCCAAATTGGGAGAAATTTGCTTAGGCCACCGTCTGGGAAAGAGCTCGGCGTCGACGCCCCACAAGGGCAGGTGAACTGGCCCTCGCGGCTGCCAGGTGTCATTTGACGGAACACCTTGACACCCGCCTCGGGGACCAAGATTGTGCCTCCTTGCAACACACGGCGCAGGAAAGAACCGCTACCGCCCCTCTTTCTCACATCCCTCCCTTCTCCCCTCCGCTTCATCCCCGTCCCAGGGCGTCCGAACTCTCGCCACCTGCCTCTCTGTTTGGACTGTAAGCAGGGCGCACAGGGCGATCCACTCACAATTTTGCTTCCTCCCGGTGGGCGGGATTTAATTCGAGCCGAGCCGGAGACTCCCATTTTGCCAGCCTCAAGGCCTCCGGTTCTTAACGTCTTTCATGTTGCTAGTACCACCCAGTGTAGGTTTCCTGTCTGTCTCGCCCGCCCGCCTGAGCCCGCTCCACCCGGGGGAGCCAGGCTGAGCTGTGTCGGAATCCTCTCTCCAGCAGTTAGCTCTGTGTGGGCTGGAGTACTCTGTGGCTGCTTCCACACCTGGAACACGGGGTAACACTCCCCCCTACAAAAGGTTCCTGCACCCCTAACATTCATTCAGTCAACAATATACAATATTGGATGCCTGCCGAACGCTAGAAACTGTGCCTAGCTCGAAGCCGAGGCACATGGTGAAGAAAAAGACACTGCCCTCTCCTCTCATGGCGTCTGCAGCCTGAGACCCATTCATCAAGGAGTGACACACACACGCCAAACTGCCATTGTGCTAAGGAGGTCATGACTCTGAGACCTGTGCTGTGGGGATGGGACCTGACAGCAACCCTTTAGCACGATGTTTAATTATTCTTTCCTTTTCTCGCTCAGAGTCCTGCTGCTCAGTAAACACACATGCATTGAATTGAATCCATGGCGATAGCATTATCGCTCAGTTTCCCTGTAAATATTTGAAAATACATGTACTTTTGCCACTGAAAATATACTTGAAACCTATGTAACTTGCCTCTATGTCTGGAAGGGTGGGCAGGTGTTACTATAAAGTGCCCGTTCAACCACAGCCCATCATCGAGTCCCGAGGAAAGTTCAATTATTTCTTGCCTGTCCCCAATCAGGTTGCCTTCCAGTGTGCAGAGTGTGCGCCTCAGACGGGCACAGGAAAGAGCCTTCTGTCTCATCTCCCCTCTCTGCTTAGCACTCTCTCCCCAGGGGCCAGCTCCATCCCTGCCACTCCCCCTCACCTCAGGACGCCCAGGCTCCGTTCCTGGCTTCCTAGGAGGGTGACAGTGGATCAGATCCTTACGTTCCTCCGACTGGAGCATTGATAAAACAGTATACCGCCTCCTGCTACTTCTGCCGGCCTTCAAAGCATAACTTTGATGCTTTCTTTGCCATAAGACGGCAACGATCTGAAGGGGGTAGGGAAGGAGAGGAGCTGGGAGGTGAGGGGCCATTGTCACCCATACGCACCCTTTATGGAGGTTGACTTTAATTTCCTTCTCAAAAAAATCATACCAATTTATATAAGTAAAACCCACAATTTTAAAAAAAGATTCACGAACAAGAAAACACATAGTTGTAGCTCTTTCGAGCTGAATTCCTCAGTAGGAATCCTGAAGTTTCACACAAGCCTTATGTCAGACCCCTGACTTCCCGCTTCTGACTTTCCTTTCCTTTTCAGGTGATTTGTTTTGAATCTGAGGGGATGAGATTTAGTGCACAATGATGTAAGCATACGGTTTTCCCAACTCTTACAGTGTTTCTGTAGAATAAATTTCAATGAGCAGTTTTTCTGGAATCATTTGATAATGACTCATTACAGGAAATGGATTTTTTGGTATACTTTAATTTAAAAGCTATGATTTTCTGGGGGCGGCAGTTAGGGGGTGGAGTGATCAAGCAAAAAGGAAAAAGCACTCATGGACGTGGACAACAGTGTGGGAATTGTGGGAGGTAGGGGTATAAGGAGGACAAATGGGAATGGAAAAACATAATAAAAAATAAAATACTAAATAAATAGCTATGATTTATCACAAATTATTTTATACTAGTTTACAAAAAGAAGTTTACAAAAAATAGTTCATCAAAGACAGCAATTTTATAAACCTGATGCTGTCATACTATTCACCAACCAGTCCTTAAATGCAAATAACCGGGGCTGTGCATTGTACTAGGTACTGAGGAGAATTTGTTTAAAGTGATTTATTGTGCAGCTAAGTTGTGGTCCTCCTTGTGTCTCAGAACAACCACTAGTCATGAAGATACGATGTACAGGGAATCTATGACGTAAGCAACCAGGCTTGTATAGGTCAAAAGTGGTATTTGCCCTGGCTGGTGAGGCTCAGTGGATTGAGCATTGGCCTGCGAACCAAAGGGTCACTGGTTCAATTCCCAATCAGGGCCCATGTCTGGGCTGCAGGCCAGGAGGGGGCATGCAAAAGGCAACCACCCATTGGTGTTTCTCACCCTCTCTTCCTCCCTTCCCCTCTCTAAAAATAAATAGATAAAATCTTTAGAAAAAGATTTAGTGTAATCTTCCAAAAGAATCAGATAAAGAATCTTTATTTTGAAACATACAGAGTCAAAAGTGTTTTAGGATTTGAGCATCTCCTTAAATGATGAGACTGAAGCAAGTTCTTCATGAGTGCATGCTTGCCAGCAAAAAGTATATGGAGTGATATATACATATTTTAAAATCCTAATTAATAGGCAACACATATTTTGCACTTAAAATAAAATGAATATTGTGCAGTTGCTCTTAAATGAGAAATATCAAGTATTTCTCTTTGTTTCCCCTCCAACATTTAGATACACTTTAATCATTTTCATGCACATATAACAGATTTCCCAGAGTAATGTGAATGGGTTGTAGGATTTTCTATCAAAATTTGGAGCTCCACGTAGTCATGTAGTAGGATACCATCACTACACACTCGGGAATTAGCTTTCTCTTCCTCTTAGAATAATAAATTTGACAATTTTCTTTTTCCTTAGAAGGATCTATGCTGTGAGGTTGCTGGAAACTATTGGTATGTGCTTAGGCAAGTCACTTAACCTCTCTTTGACTCAGTTTTATCTGTAAAAATGGGAATAATGTAGCGTCTACAGCATTTTGTTCTAGTAAAAATCAAAGGCACCAATTCATGTAAAAAGGCTTAGAGTAGCATTTTAGTTACTATTTTAATGTTATTTATTATCTAGTATCATAAAAATGTTATTACTTTCTCCCAAGACCCAATCAGAAGAATGGAGGTCTAATTAGTATTGGCTCAACTAGTTTATCTTGTTTATGGAACAAAACTTGGTAATTCATCTGGTTGGCTCATTCCTCACACTATCACTGATATTGCCTGTCTTGGAACAATTCTAACTATCCTTCTGGTATCAGCCACACCCCAAAACCATCTCTTTCAAAACCATCTCCTAGTCAACATATGTATACTTCCTGATTTCCTGGATCATTTTGGCTGCATCTAACACAAACGATAAGAACTCTCTTCTCCAAGAACAATGAGTGAGATTGTCACAGTGTGGCTTCTGCCTTATTTATCTGTATCGTTCCTGCCCCACCTATATGACTCAACCAATTAAGTAAACACTCTGGCCTTTAAAAAGGGAAAGGCTGTGTATTTGGTGCCGTGGGTAGAAATGACATCACTGGCCCATCCTCCTTCCTCCCACTGCCAGGTGAAGTCATTCCTCTCACAGTGAACCTCTCTGAGGATGAATGTAGCCAGCAATAACTGTGGAATCAATGACCGCCACCACCAGACAATTATCTGGCCCCTGCTTTTAGTGGTTTGGTTTATTGTCATGAACTATAAGATTTCAAAGCATCACCAGAATAAGGAAGACTTCCACTTCCCTCGTTCTACCTGGGTTCTACCCTCTAGGATTCTTTCCTCCATCTGTCTACCCTGAACTCAGCATCAGGAGCAGATGTGGCCCTGTTCCTGATGAGTATCTCTGCTCAAGTCTCTTACATCACAAGGTGGGGCTCAGCTTTTCCTGGCGCGTCTTCTTCCAAATCCAGTCAGAACAGTGGGCAACCAATTCATATTGGTTCAACAATTTTATTTTACACATGGAGACACAACTTGGTAATTCCAGTGCTTAGAAGTCAGAACACCTCTTTTGGTTTGGTCGCAGTGACAAACACAAAATTATTCCTAATTCATTTTATTTTTATCTATTTTTTCCTTTAATATATTTTATTGATTAAGCTATTACAGTTGTCCCATTACCCCCTCCCTTTATTCCCCTCTGCCCCGTATACTGACCCCCTACTTTCTCCCCTTTAGTTCTTGTCCATGGGTCACACACATAAGTTCTTTGGCTTCTATGTTTCCTATACTACTCTTAACCTCCCCCTGTCTGTTTTCTACCCACCGTTTATGCTACTTATTCTCTGTACCTTTCCCCCCTCTCTCTCCTTCCCACTCCCCTGTTGATATCCCTCCATGCCTTATATAAATCCCTTTAACATTTCATATAATAAAGGCTGGGTGATGATGAACTCCTTGAACTTGACCTTATCTGAGAAGCACTTTATCTGCTCTTCCATTCTAAATGAAAGTTTTGCTGGCTAGAGTAATTTTGGATGTAGGTCCTTGCCTTTCTTGACTTCATAAACTTCTTTCCAGCCCCTTATTGCCTATAAGGTCTCTTTTGAGAAATCAGCTGACAGTCTTATGGGAATTCCTTTGTAGGTAACTGTCTCCTTTTCTCTTGCTGCTTCTAAGATTCTCTCCTTATTTTTCATCTTGGGTAATGTCATTATGATGTGCCTTGGTGTGTTCCTCTTTGGGTCCAACTTCTTTGGGACTCTCTGAGCTTCCTGGACTTCCTGGAAGTCTATTTCCTTCACCAACTTGGGGAAGTTCTCTTTCATTATTTGTTCAAATAAGTTTTCAATCCCTTGGTCTTCCTCTTCTCCTTCTGGCACCCCTATAATTCGGATGTTGGGACGTTTAGAGATGTCCCGGAGGTTCCTAAGCCTCTCCTCGTTTTGTTTTTTTTTTTTTTTGAATTCTTGTTTCTTCAATCTTTTCTAGTTGAATGTTTTTTTCTTCCTGGTGGTCCACACTGTTGATTTGAGTCCCAGTTTCCTTCCCATCTCTATTGGTTCCCTGCACATTTCCCCCATTTCCTTTAGCATATCCTTCATTTTTTCATCTAATTTGTGACCAAATTCAACCAATTCTGTGAGCATCCTGATTACCAGTGTTTTGCTGTGCATCTGATAAGTTGGCTATCTCTTCATCACTTAGTTGTATTTTTTCTGGAGTTTTGATCTGCTCTTTCATTTGGGTCATTTTTTTTCCCTCCTGCACACCTGTTACGTATAAGGGGGCGGATCCTTAGGTGTTCACTAGGGTGGGGTAATCCACTTCATTGCGTTTTGATGTTGTCTGTGGGGAAGGGTTCTGAGGGGGCACAATGGTGCTTGCTCTACTCACTACTCACAAGCAAATTGTGCCCTTTTTGTGCTGATTCCCACACAGGCGGGCTTGTTCTAGGACTCTGTGGGTCTCTCCAAAAAACTCCCTTGTGTGGCTGGGAGTTCCTCCTGCTGCTGCTTCAACCCCCACTGGTGTTTTCAACTGGTGGTCTGAAGTTGTATTTCCTCCAGCTGTGCCCCTGGGCTGCAAGGTCTGCTGCACTCTTCAACTTTTTCTCCTGGTTTATCTGCGTGCAAATGCGGGACCATCCGCTCCACTGGCCTGGGTCCTGCGGGGTCCGGGTCCACCAGCCATAGTCCCCCCAGCCTGTTTTGGTGTTGTGCTCCAGGTTTCACAAACTGCCGTCTGGCTATGTGCCTGGCTCTGCCCCTCCTACCAGTCTGGATGAACGTGTCTTTAACTCTTTGGTTGTTGGACTTCCATAAAGTTCAATTTTTCTGTCAGTTCTGGTTGTTTTTTGTTTTAAATTGTTGTTTTCAGACTTTTGGTTGTGCGAGGAGGCACAGCGTGTCTACCTATGCCTCCATCTTGCCGGAAGTCCTTGCTAATTCATTTTAAGTTTAAAACCCAAGCATACCCGGGATCTAAACCTTAACATAATCAGTTAGACATTTATTTTTCCAAGGAAGAGTCTGCCCTTTTTCCAAGGGGGGAAAATAATAATGGTATTGTATTAAGAATGAGAATGAGAATGTAAACCAAAACGAAATAAACACGGGTCCAGAAAGTGGAAGATCCACTCTGAGGTAGTATCAACAGGCATTCTTAGGAATATGATAAAAGGAAGCCCAAGACTGATGTCCACAGGTCTCATGGAGAGCAACCAGTGTAGACTGAAGCAAAAAGTAGAGCACCACCGTGAGCATATTCTCAAGACAGGGAGAGGAGAGGAGAGGAGAGACAGATGACCCATATGTTTGACCATAGTGAGGGGAATTATAGTTCATTCAGAAAGTTTGTAGATGAATCAGTGAGAGGTATGAAACAAACTAAGCAATAGCCAAAAGAGGCAATTATTAATGCCAAGAATAAAAAAATTGTACAATCATACTCAACTCAGCTATGAACAATAGACATAATGTAAACATTAATCAAATGGCGTTATGTCATATTATTGAGAAGATTGGGGGAGAAGAGGTGTATGTGACAGAAGATAGACTGAAGCACCTAAGAAAGCTAAGTCTTCATGTTCCCCAGTAGGAACACAATAGATAATGCCTAACAGTGAAAGATCAAGAAACATCAGTGTAAGCATATTTGACTTTATAAACTAAGTATATGTATTTCTTTGGTATAAAAAGTTACCAGAAAAACCCAGAGTTATGAGAAAAAAATCATAGTGTATTTTTAAAGTACATGTACCTATTATTTTGAAAATCCTCAGGTTATTTATTTAAGACTCTTATTACTGCCTTTCTTCCTAGAGCATAATTTTTGCATTTCTATTTTGGGCACATTTAAAATGTGTGGTTAGCAAACCACAATTCTTCCACTTGAGAGTGGCATTATGAAACCTTTTTAGAGGACTGAAGACACTAATTTAAAAACTAATTTTGTTCAAAAGAACATAAAACCAGTAGCTGCATAGTAAGTCTTTCCAAATATATTTTAATAAATGTCTGACAAAAAATCAGTATATGGCTTCTCCTTTCAGTTTTAGCTTGTTAAAAATAGAATAGTAGAGGTAAGGTGTATCGATACAAAAATATTTTCAGATATGTAGCATACTTATTAAGAGGGTGATGTGTGTGCAACTATAATAATGTTTTAGAGCAAGAAAAAAATTTAAAAACATCCATTTCAGTTAGTTTTTTATGAGCATTTTTGTCTAAGGAAAAATGACCCAGTTTCCCCTTCCACCTAAGTTTTTCTTTCCTTCGAGTCTTTTTTTTTAAATTCACACTGAACACTCACTGCTGACACTTCTGGTCACTCGATGTGTGGAGGGTCTTCCTGACACTAAGCAATTTCTCCCTGACATCAGCTGGGTGTCCTACAATTTATCTTAATTCTGATACTACCTACCTGGAGATAGTGTCAGATCCCACAGGTTAAGGACTCAGTCCCACAAGACTGGCTCCACGCCACTTCAGACGCCAATCACAGGTCCAGGTTGTCACCTGTGCTTCTGACCAATATAAATCAGAGGTTTCCATGACCTCCTCCTTGGGTTTGATGAAATTGCTAGATCAGCTCACAGAACTCAAGGAAAGAGTTTAATTATGTTTATCAGTTTACTATAGAAGGATGTATTAAAGGAAGCAGATGAACACCCAGATGGAAGAGATGTGTAAGGCAAGGTGTGTGGGATGGGTCATAGAGCTTCAGTGACCTCTGCAGGGGCACCATCCTCCCAGTAGCCCCACTTGGGACCAATCCAGAAGCTCTCTGAACCCCATTCTTCGGGGTTTTTATGGGGCTTTCATGGCGCAGGCATGGACAATCATTAGCTCCATTTTCAAACCTCCTCCCCTCTCAAAAGAGTGGGAGTTGGAACTGAAAATTCCAAGCTTCTAATCATGGCTTGTTCTTTCTGGTAACCAGCCCTCATCCTGGTGACCGGCCCTCATCCTGTTGACCGGCCCTCATCCTGGTGACCAGCCCTCATCCTGGTGACTGGCCCTCATCCTGGAGCCCACCCAGAGTCACCTCATTAGACCAAGACACTTCTATCACCCAGGAAATTACAAGGGTTTCAGGAGCCCTAAAGCAGGAATTGGGATCAAAGACCAAATATATTAGAACAAAAGACGCCACTAGCATTTTTTTTTTAATTTTTATTTATTTTTAGAGAGAGGGGAAGGAGGGAGAAAGAGAGAGAGAGAAATAGCAATGTATGGTTGCCTCTCACATGGCCCTCACGGGGACCTGGCCCGCAACCCAGGCATGTGCCCTGATTGGGAATTGAACCAGGACCGCTTGGTTCCCAGCCCGTGCTCAATCCACTGAGCTACACCAGCCAGGGCCACCACTAGCATTTTTATTGCTTCAGAAATCACAAGAATTTTAGGAACTCTATGCCAGGAACCAAAGACAGAGACCAATAGGTATTTTCTATTATCTCACAATTATAAATAACAAAAAGCCAGGTGATCTTTTTACATAACATATGTATCACATGAATTATCATGTAACAGGAGAACCCCAGGATTCAGAGTCAAAAGATCTGGGTTCAAATTTTGTATTCATCTCTTACTAATTGGATGATGTGGGGCAAGCTATTTAGGGTTTTTTCTTTTTTGAGCCTAAGTTCCCCCATCTGTTGAGCACCTAGACTGTGTCAGGCACTATTTTAGGCAACAGAGGTACAGGTTAATATAGTCTATGCCCTCAGGGAGCTTATATTTTAAGCGGGGAAGATAAACAAGTAAGCAAAGCAGTTTGGATCATGGAGAAAACAAAAAATGCTATATGATAGTGACTGATACGGAGCTTGGTGGATAGTTCAGAAAGGATGGTTAGCATGAATTTCTCTAAGAAGGGGATGTTTGACTGGTTCCTGGATGATCTAAAGTCAGCTATGTAAAATTCTAGGAGAAATGAATTGCAGGCAAAAGGAACAGCCAGTGAAGAAGGGGCTTGTCATACTCATATATGGGGATTAAAAAGAAGGCTGGTGTGGTAGAGCTGAGAATGAGTGGGAAAGTGCTCACACTGGCGTGGCTCAGTTGGTTGGGCATCATCCTGAAAAGTGAAGGGTCACTGGTCCAACTTCTGTTCAGGGCACATACCTGGGTTTTGGGTTTGGTCCCCAGCCCAGTCCCCATGAGTGGCAATAGATTGACATTTCT
>PVJI01025361.1:0-20555 GCA_004026765.1 Micronycteris hirsuta | reverse complement strand
CAAAAGAATAAAACTTCTACTGCCATTTGATTTAAATGCCATTGAATCTATAAATCTACTCAAAAGGATTGATAAGTTTGTAACTTTGATAGTTCTTATCTGTGAAAATGGATTAAATATATTTGATTTACATATTTTTAAAGTCTTTCCATAAAGCTTAAATGTTTTTCTTTTAAAGTTTTTTATATTGTGTTAGACTGACTCATACATTGTTCTTTTATGTATTTATGTAGTTATGTACTTAAAAGTTAGTACTTCCATCTTTTCTATTAGGTCTCTGGATAAAGAATTAAATAAAACAGATAAAAGTTCCAACCTTTATATAATTTATATTTTTTATAAAGAAAAGAACAAGAGTGTGAACAAATTAAGTACAGCGTACAGTGAATTAGATGGCAAAAAGTACTATAAAGTAGGGAAGGGGCAGAAAGAGTGAAGGAAAAGAGGTTCTGTAGTTTTAAACATGTTGGTTAAATATCTCCCACTGACAAGTTAACATTTTAGACGAGACTTGAAGTTGAGTGAGCTAGCCAGGTGAGTACCAGGGGAGAGCTTTTAAGGCAGAGAACCAAAGAAGTAGCAAACCCTGGAAGCCTGTGCAGACTTGATTTGATTTAAAACATTAATGAGGTCTTTGTGATAAGATCAGAGAGAACAAATGAAGATGACACCAAATCTGAATGGGAAACCTGAGTCTCTCATGCCTGTTATTTATTTTAATAGTCACTCATTCTTCTCTGAGATAGGAAGTCCATGAATGGTCTTTACCTTCATTAGGATCCCTATTAAGCTAAATGGCTGATAGCCATAGAGAATGGTAATTTAATCCAAAGTATATTAATAAATATGTTGATAAGTGAACAAATTTTTGGGTCAGAAGCCAGAAATAAATTTTAAAATCAACAAAATTAATCAAAATATATATCAAAAAGTGAATATTGTTCTGCAGAGAAACAGAATGATGTGATAATGTGACAGTAAATACTGGTAGTTGGTTAAGAAAAAGCCACGTGACAAGGGTATTAAGGCTGAAACAGAAAAAAGTCTGATGTCAGCTCCGTGAAATCCAAGGGAAAGAGCCTTTCAAGAAAAGTAACCAAGTATTGCAAAGGTCCTGAGCCAGGAATAAACAGGAACATTTTTTAAAAAGCCTGTGTTACTGGAAAATAGTGAGAATATGAGAGGAGGTAATTAAGTGAGATATAAGTAGGCCTGCCATGTAGGTTTCCTCATCCAATTAAACTGTTGGAGTTTTAGTCTCACTGCCTTGAGAAACCTTTGAAATATTTTAATAAGGAAAATTATAAAAATGTTTTTGTTTGAATAAGTTTATAATAATATTTGGGAAAATTTATAATTGGCTATTTGGAAAATGAATTGTAAATACCAGGATAAGAATTAGAGAAGATATCAAGTATGTATTACAAAAGTCTAGGGGACAGATCATGGTGATGTGAACAGTTGTAGCAGAGATGAAATGTCTGGAAGATCAAGATTGAAGAACATGGCATTGGATGAGATAGGGGCTGGGGAAAGGGAAGAACCAGGAAGGTGTCATTGATTATTTTGTTGGGTAAATGTGATAAAATAAACAGAACTAAGAAAAAACTGAAGTGGCACAGATAGTTTGGAGAGGCAAAAATCAGTAATCCAGTTTTGTGTCTATGTTAACACTTAAGATGTTTTAGATTTTCAAATGGAGATCTCAAAGGAATTTGCACATACAGTGTTGGAGATCTGTGGGGATGATGGAGCTGAAAACCACAGATTTGGGAGTCAACAGCATTTACAGACAAGGAAAAATACCTTCAAAATGGAGGTAAAGTTAAAGAAACAAAGGCAGACATGGGCCAAATTATTATTTCAAAAATCAAAAGAACTTACGTATTCAGTTACTTGAAGTGAAAATGCTTTAAAATACTCTAGTAGCTATATTAAAGATAGAACATCTTTACTCCTTTATGAACTTGAAGGAACTTTAAATACACTTGCTTATATCTGCAATCATAATGCAGTTAATACTCAGTTTCTAATACATTTATATTTATTTATTATTGTCAACTTTTATTTGCTCAGTCTTTCAAGCTACATTTCCTCTTACAGGCAATCTCTAATATCGTGTGATCTTTTTCTATAACAAATTGGTCTGAAATACTAACATGGTATACTATCAAATATCTTACACCATCTGCTTTGTACTTACTTTGTATTAATTATTCACCCAAAAGGTTTTCCTATTCTTTAAAAGGCCATAGACCTTTAGGTCCATTACTATTGTTCCCATTATCATTATAATATAATAATTAGCCTACATGCATATTTAAAAAAATAGCTATTGAAACCTCAAAACTAGCCTATATAATTGCATTAATTTTGAGCATGTTTCACTAAAAATGCATTTGTCACTTAAGGGAAACATCGTGGGTCAGAATAAAGTTAGAAATCTGTGGGGGTGGAGGTTAGGGGTGGAGGGAGTGATAAAAAGGAAAAAGGACTCATGGACACATACAACAGCATGATCATTGCAGTGGGGGGAGAGTATACAGGGACTAGATGGTAATGGAAAGATGAAATCAAAAGGAAATATGTATTAAATCTATAAAGATTAAATCAAAAAGGAAATATGTATTATAACTAATTAGAATTTTAATGTTAAAAAAGAAAAAAAAGAAATGTGAAGGAAATCAACTTAGGATTTTAGCTAATGCAGAATATATGAGGGTCTATTATTTGGTGATCTATGTGAAAACAAAAGATTTTGATTCTTAAGGACAAAAACATTTTAGCTATTTTTTTATTAATTTCCTTTAGAACAATCATGTTGGAAAGTAGAATTGGCTATTTCCCTTTCCTACCAGACCCAGGCTAATTTCCTTAATGTCAGCTAAATGCGTCATCACACTTCACACTTCCCATTCTTTCCATTACTGAATGTATTTGTTCTGTTTTAGACAAGAAGCTCTTTAGTTGGATTTTACTTCTTCTCTAAAAGGAGCTTTTGATGTGAAAATGTCCAAGATTTATAATTTTGTCTTAGAAATGGAAGATTTAATTCTTTTGCATATATAACACTTCTAATGATTCATATATACAACAGTGAGAAGCCAGAAACTGATCCTGCTTTCTAAGTAAATTGTAAAAATGTACAGGCTACAACCTCAACGTGACTTTGTTAGAATGTCACATTAAAATTTTTTGTTTTCTAAAATTAAATTTAAGGAAGAAGGGAAATATCACTCTTTGAAAATCTCTTTCTGTGACATCAAAGTATTGTGCATGAAACATTGTGAATGAAATAAAGCTGGACAACATTATTGAATCCTTTACAATCCCTGCATTTTCTTAACAGTAAGTACACAATGAAAGGGTATATCTGATCACCTGTTGCTCTGCTGCAGACTGTAAGATTTTGTACATATTTGATGCTAAATTAGTAAAAGCATTAGCAGAAATTATGCAAGTGAACATATTGATGAATTATTAAAGTTAGTTCAGTGAAGGGCAACAAAAAACTATATTAAAATGTGGGCTAGCTGTGAACAACATTTAGGTGGTCATACTATTAAGCCAACCAAACAGTTGTAATGCAATACTATTTAGAAAATGGATAGGACAGGCATGGCGTGTATGTGTGTGTGGGGGGGTGTTAGCATATGAGAGAATTTCATGGGACTGTGTGTGTAAATGTTGGATGTGGTAGTGTTATGCAAGGAATACAGTGGTCAGCTACAGAAGAGGGTCAAAAATTAATACCTAAAGTATTTTTCAAAGAGGATAAAGGAAAAAACAATAGTAGAAATTAGTTATTTTTAAATGTGTTTTTAAACACCAGTGTGTCATTTAAAAAGCTTTGTGTTAAATACGAGAAGAAAAACTACAAAGGGCTGAGAGTTGCCTCTGGGAGGTAAGAATCAAAAGGGTAGAAAAGTGTTGGGAAAAGAACTCTTATTTTTGTTGGTTTCAGTTTTGGTGTAACTCTGTTGAAGCTACTTCATTTATATTATTTCATAAACTTGTCATTTACAAATCTACAGAGATCTTCCCAACTTGTTTGATACCAACTAACTACTGCAACCATGCTATTTTGTCTCAACAAGGTGGCATCCCAAGCACTGCGCACAATCCAATGTCACTTTACCTCATGTCCACACCAAATGTCCCTCACCTCCGCTTCAGTGATCCCATGATCCCAAGATTTACAAAGCCAGAGGCACCCATATCACCCCCATATGCCTCACACTGGGGTGGGGGGCGGTTTGGACTATCGAGAGACAAAAACCAGCAGGTATATTTTCCTTCCACTCCAGGGCTGGATTGTTCATAGGCAAAGTAACACATACAGCTTCTCAGAAAAAAAAAAGAAAAAAAAAAAGTTTTACTTGATATTAAGTTTGTGGTAACCACCCTGGTAACATTTGTTTCTTGGTTTTATTTTCTCTCTGATATTTTCTGCATCACATTTTATCTCTCTCATTCCTCTTGCACTGTACTTTCTGATGAAGTAATGGCCTATGAGTGTTTGCCTCAAGTTCTGCTTTCTGAAGAACCTACAATAAAACAGCTGGAACCAGCAATGAACTGATGATACAGTGTGACATGTATTCACATCAGCAGTGTGGAGGACTTCACCTTTGATTCATACGGTGGGATGCTTGTGAGTGCCTGGGGAGGTATTACATGTAAGGGGCTGGCGGCACCTGAATAGTGTCAGAGCAACAATAACGATAATGACTGGAGCGTGGATTGCCTTTCTTTGGTAACTTTGGAAGACTTATAGAAGGAAAACGATAGGCTCAGGGTAGCCAACTGAAAATTGAAGGTGTGCTGTAAATCTGTGAAAGCGAAGAGCTCTGTGGCAACTTTTGAGTATCCTCTCTCATCTCTTACAGGCTTACTGCAGCTTGTCTTAAAAATTAAGCCACAGACCTAATTGAAAGGTAACGCAGCTGACAGTTAAAATTCATAGCCAGTCTTCAAAATCTTCCTGTATTATAATGTCTCAAATAAATAAATATTAGGGACTTATTGCCAGGCAAGGGGATTAAGAAATTGAACCTAAAAATACTGGAACATTATATTCCCTTGAACCTTCTGGTCCTATATAAACAGAGCCCTCCTTTTAGTATTACCTGTGAAGAATGTCTTCTTGCATAAATATGTGCAATGACCTCATGGGAAGCAAGTTCCTCACAAGGTCATGCTTTTTATCCCCAATATCTGTCTATATCACCCCTCAGTGCCTTCAGCCTGTTAACTTGGTTTACTCTTCAGAAGAACTTTGGTGATTCATTCAGCAAAATGTAAAATCTGGTAATAGATCCTGCAGAAACTGGGTAAAAACTTTATGGCTTGACTGGAAGAATATAGAGATGAGAAGTGGAATATAAGCTTGGATTGTAAAGAAGATGATATTGCTCATGATTCTATACACTGGAAGGAAAACTTGACCTGGTCCTATAGTTTTCTAGAATGTCTCCATGAAAATGAAACATGATGGTAGTCTGGAAGGAGTAAGGGGGGGTGAAAATGATCTAAACACTTGGTTGGACTATTGAGGAAGGGATAAGAATTTGCAGAATATTTTTAGCATGTAATATTTAAGATTTAATATTTAAGAATTCTGTTTCCAAAAGACACTCCCTTTACTGTGGAAATAAGAAACGCTCTGGTAAAGATACCAGTGGTATTTGGCAGACTTCTTGGTGGTTATCTTCTATTGACAAGAGTCAGTAGAAGGCGCTGCTGCATGGAACTTGAATCCACAGTATTACTGATTTGGGAGACTTCAGAATGGCAACATTTTACTGTCAAAAACAAGATGGAAATGATTTACACAGAAGATAGGAAGGCCAGGGTGACAATCAGGATAGTTCACTATCAGTGACCTGACAGATCAGGTTAATACTTCATGGCGCTCCTAGAGGCCTGATAGGTACACAGTTAACTACAGTGTTTCTTGAATTGTTTAAATTAAATATAATAAAAGGCAACAAATAATAATTAAATAATGAGAAATGGTGAGCAAAACGCTAAAGTCACCATGACATGAAAAGTCATCTCCCACGTAATGTTGAAGTGTAATGCACAGTTTCCAATCTAAAGGTCTGCGTCTTCTTGAACAAAGACACTTAAATCCCACTGCATGTATGTTACAGCCACTCCTCGGATCCTACCTAAAATATAACTAGCCAGTTTTCTACTGTTAGATTTTGAATCTTAGCACTCTATAAGCACACTGCAAATATTATACGAGTCAGATAATTAAATGGACTCATTACACCCCACAGACACACTATTATATAACGGCTTCACTGAAGATGAATATGTACAGGAGGAAAAAATGAGTACAGACAAGTTTCAAAGCCCGAAAGACTCCCAGGCATATCTCTCAGTGCTCTTTTCAATAATTTTTCCTTATCTCCAGATTTTGAATAACTAAGATTTGTGTGACAATTTTTTTTTTAGATTTTATTTTATTTATTTATTTATTTTTTTTTTATTTTTAGAGAGAGGGGAAGGGAGGGAGAAAGAGAGGGAGAGGGAGAGAAACAGCAATGTATGGTTGCCTCTCACATGGCCCTCACAGGGACCTGGCCTGCAACCCAGGCATGTGCCCCAACTGGGAATTGAACCGGGACCCTTTGGTTCCCAGCTCGTGCTCAATCCACTGAGCTACACCAGCCAGGGAAAGAGAAATTTTGGTTTTAAAAGAACTCTAAAAGTTTCCGACAAGGGGTTTTATGTCCTTATAATCACTTGACCACCGATAAACAAGTCAGCAATGGGAGCCACTATGAACATTTAGAAATTTAAATAGCACATTATAAATTAGTATTTAGCCCATTGGACATCAATTTTGGCTAAATATAAGTAGTAGAATTTCATGCTTCCTCAGAGATATGCAGGGTGCAGCCCCAACCCAAGTATAAAACAGTATAATGCGCCCTGGCTGGTGTAGCTCAGTGGATTGAGCGCGGGCTGGGAACCAGAGGTTCCCGGTTAGATTCCCAGTTGGGGCACATGCCTGGGTTGCGGGCCAGGTCCCCAGTGAGGGCCATGTGAGAGGGGTTGCGGGCCAGGTCCCCAGTGAGGGCCATGTGAGAGGCAACCATACATTGCTGTTTCTCTCCCTCTCTTTCTTCCTCCCTTCCTCTCTCTCTAAAACAAATAAATAAATAAAATCTTAAAAAAAAAAAAAAAAAACAGTATAATGCACTAGGACCTAAAACACTATCGCACTTTCTAGTATGAGTTAATGATCAGAGTTTTGGTTCAAACCTATATCACTATGGGATAAACTTGGAAGGATATGCTTAGTATCTGATAGAATTCTCATGTCTATTCTGTATTTGGCTACATCCTATCTACTGATGGAATCCGTCAAAGATACTATTCATTACTGTTAGAGTATTTTCAGTTTCTAGCATTTCTTTTTTATTCTTTCTTATAACTCTTATGTGTTTACCTCTTTATTTCTATTATGTTCTTGGAAGTTGTCTTTTTCCCATTTAAGCTCTTAATATATTGATCATGGTTAATTTAAATCCTGTAACTGTTAACTCCAAAATTTGTGTCATATCTAATGTAGGCTTTGTCTTTTCAGGCTGGGTTGGGTTTTTATGTTTGTTTGTTTTTCTTCATTTTTAGTATGTCTTATATTTATTGGGTGAAACAAACTTAAAAAAGAAAAATTGAATTAGATGAATAATTCCATCTGAAAGTTTCACACAAAGAGAACACAAAGCTTGAAATTCTGTTATTTTTATTTAGCCAAAATTGATGTCCAATGGGCTAAGTA
Source organism: Micronycteris hirsuta (assembly GCA_004026765.1). NCBI lineage: Eukaryota > Metazoa > Chordata > Mammalia > Chiroptera > Phyllostomidae > Micronycteris > Micronycteris hirsuta. Next base: position 12,757 of record PVJI01025361.1, on the reverse strand, counting down.
CTAATTTATAGTATCCTATTTAAATTCTTAAACTTCCACAGTTGCTCCCATTGCTGACTTGTTTCTTGGTAGCCATGTGATAAGAAGGACATAAAATTCCTTGTGGGAAACTTTTAGAGTTCTTTTAAAACCATTAACATTTTCCTCTATGTTCAAATATTTCAGAAAATGGTAGATATTATTCCATATAATAACCAACTTTCTCCAATTTACTATGCACATGTAGATGCATTCAAATATATTGAAAAGAGGAGAATTCCAATTTTATTTCACTGTTTTGAAAAATGCAGATAATTCTCATATGCAAATATTTTATGAACAATAATTTCAATAAAATGAATTTGGCTCTTTAAAAACCCTATTACAAATTGGTCCTTTAGATCTACACATAATTATTAGCAGTCTTTTAAAATAACTGTATTTTCTTTGTGTTTAAAAAGAAGTGAAAGTACCTGACTTTTTCTCAAATGCTCATAGGTATTTCTTTAGAGGAGAATAGGCTTTGCTAATGACCATGAACCCACTGTGAGACTATTTAAAGATATTCAGAATAGATAAAATTATGATTGTGTACAAAAGTCTGGCTTTAGTTACTTCAAATAGTTCTTTCTTTCATATATAGCAATGGGAAGAAAGATACAAAAGTGGCAGGTTATAAACCTTATTTGCATTACTGTTTCTATTACTATTATTTTTATAAAAGGAAAGAAACCAGTGGCTCATAATTAAAGAGAACTTTTAAATCTCTACTTCTTTTCTAATACATTTTATAGAGAGAATTACAGCTTATACATTAATGATTGAAGAGGTTCCAAAATACTAATGTAGTTACTTCTCTGAAGACATGCTGCCACAGTATTCTGTGAGTTCACAGTAACTGGATTGCTTTCATTTTGTGGGGTGATGACACTTTAGTTAGTAGAGGTCTGAGATAGGAATGATTGGGGAACTTGGGGTGGAAAATAATTCCAGGATGAAGCAGTGAGAAAATCTGAATTGCAATCCCTGATTAGGATACTTAGCATTCTCTGAATCCTCGGTAACTGTATATACTGCATTTGAGCAAGAATATTCCGATGTAAGGCATGAGTCTTCAGCCTGAACCATTTCTCAGAGCTACTGAGGTTTCAAGACTAGGTCAAGGTCTATCCCACCATGGAGACAAGCTCTTGAAGGCTCCTAAGTGACATTTAGATGTTGCCATGCTAATCTAATGTGTCCTCTTCTTTGGGATCTTTGAAAGCTTGGGACATCTATATACTTGAGCTTTTGGCTTGGAATAATTAAAATTTGAGTGGGACATTTTAATGCAGATAAAATCAGCCACACTACAGCCTCCGATGAAAAATATTTTCCTCTGTACCTGTTTGTGCACTTTTTTATGAGAACAAAAATCTACATTTTAATAAAAAGGGTATTATTAAATACTTAAAGTAGCAAAAAATTAGATCTGATATTTTATAGTTTAAATTATATTTTCATGTGATACTTACATTGAAGTCTTATATTACAACATATTTGACCTGTTTGACCAAGAAAACTGAGAATAATTCTAGTTGGTAAAAGAGATAAGTACTAACTTAACTCGGGTTTTTTAGTATTATACCCTGTACCATCAATTACAGAGGCTTCTTAGGAGCAACAGTAGGAAGTATCAATACAGGCTCAAAAAAAACCTAAAAATACCATGTTGTGACCTTAGGAGCAGGGACAAAATTTAAGGAAATGGAAAAATGACTAAACTCTTAGTTTGAATTTATTATTATCTTGACTATTTTTTTCTCAAGGGCTTAACTTCTGTAGTACGATATCCATGAACACATAGTTTTTCCCTTCCTTCCTTCCTCCTTCCTTTCTTAAATTCTTTATTTTATTTTTAAATATGAACAGATGTTTAGGGTATGTGATATCGTCATATACATCTTCCATCCCCGCTGTGACAGAACTCCTTATATAAAGTAGATTTTATCATGTATATTTTTAGTGAGGGCCTCATAAGTAACTTTTCTCCACCTTTGCCTATCCATGAATGACTTTCAGTTTTAAATAGCTCTGATTTCTTTCCTGTGAATTACATTCATCAGTGCTATTGATGTCTTGGAAAATATTATTCTGTTTACAAAATTGTTCCGAAAAGGTGTACAGATAAAAAAGCTCCATAATCACAAGTGAACCTATTTTCTGCCACTATCATTAACTGAAGAAAGTGAAATTTTACCAAGTTAAATGAAAAGTTACATGGACAACAGTGTGGTCCTTGCTGGGGGAAAGTGGGTAGAAGGAGGCTAAATGGTCATGGAAAATATATATACATTAAAGATTTTTAAAGAACCCTCAAAGAATAAGTTTCCTCAAAGAGAGAGTCCCATACAGAAAACCTGCTTCTTTTGTATAAATTGAAGCCAATTGTGGTCTTCTCCCCAGTATCTTCTGTTTCTTTATCTTTGTCAGAGGAGGTATCACCCAGATGCCATGTTGAAGTATGGTTTCTTTCAGGAGCTACAGAATTGGCTCCATTGCACTTGGATTGTAACTCTTCTAACACGTTTGAAGTGGGATTCTTACAAATTCAAGTCTCCCTTGGGTCTTACTTTTCTCAAGTTACTCTCCCACACTCATCCCATGTAGAAACAAGTGCTTATGACAATCTCAAGTGAAAATAATGTGTCCATGTTACTGCTCCCACCCCTACTGCCTAGGTACCAAGGACAGAGGGCAGACAGAAAAAAGAGCCAGAATCCTATTTTTAACTTTATCTGCATGCCTGTCAATTTGTACTATTAGCGCAGTGTCTATAGCCTATTAATCAGAATTTATGAAATATTCAAGAGAAAAAAAAAGCCTCAATAACTAGCATTGATTCTGTTATAGAGGACTTTCAATATATTCTTTATTCTGTAAACTGTGAGTGAAGAATACCAATTTAAGATGATTGAAACTTTACCTGTTTGACAATTTTACATAGTAATGAATGCACCTGGTTTTAAACTGTATATTAAATGTTAATAATTAACCTTTTGTCCTCCTGCTCTTTGGCACACAGGGAAGCATTTTCAATGTTACATCTCTCTCTCTCTCTCTCACACACACACACACACACACACACACACACTATATTCAGAATAGATAAAATGTTCACATTATTCTGAAAAAATGTCAATAAATCTTATGTCACAAGCTACAGAGAGCTTTACTTTTCTTTCCTGGGTACTATACATGCAAATCTGGGAGTACTTTATGTTTATTCCAAAGAAAATCTTTTTTCAAGATTATTAATTAATTTATTTTTAGAGAGAGGGGAAGGGAGGGAGAAAGAGGGAGAAACATCAATGTGTGGTTGCCTCTTGCACGCCCCCTACTGGGGGCCTGGTCTGCAACTCAGGCATGTGCCCTGACTAGGAATCAAACTGGCAACCCTTTGGTTCACAGGCCATTATAAAACTGGTTTTATAATGCTTGAAAAGGTAATATTGTATCTGTGGAAATGTAATGATAAATGTCAAGAACACAACTACCCTTATACAAATATTTACTCAATTTCTTTTTTATGTAACACTGGGTAAAATTTACATTAAATAATTTTAAGTATTTAGGGAATTTTGGTATTTATCAAACAACTCCAAATAAAATTATCATCTTTAAATTTACATCTACCACAAAAGAAGTGAATGAGTTACTCACTCCTTAGCCCTGGATATGTAATTATATGAAATTATTTCCCACCAAAACTTCTGTTAGAAAATGATTGCTTTTCTAACTGATATTTCTAAATGTAATATAATATCATTAAGACACAATTTACATACAGTATATTTAACCCTTTATAGTTTAAAGTTCTGTGAGTATATTGATAAATGCGCACACTTCTGTAACCGCTATTACAATCAAAATAAGGATATCTATCAACCCAACAAATGAAACAAATTTCACTGTTTCTTTATAGTTAGCTATGTGACCTCATGAATGTTCATCAGAATATGGGAGAATTGGAACCACTGCACATTTCTTTCAGCAATTCTGCTCTTACATATACACCCAAGGGGATTGAAAACATATATTGACACAAAAATATTGTGCACAAATGTTTTTAATAACATTATTTATATAACCCAAAAGTTAAAGCAACCCAAATACCTATCAAGTGATGACTGGATAAACAAACTGTTATGTCCATACAGTAGAATATTCTTCAGCCATAAAAGAGAATCTAGTAATGAGCTCTTGCTGATGCGGCTCAGTGGATTTAGTCTCAGCCTGCTAATCAAAGGATCTCATGTTCAATTCCCAGTCAGGGCACAAAACTGGGCTGCAGGCCAGGTCCCCAATAGTGGGCACCTGAGAGGCAACTGCTCAATGGTGTTTCTCTCCCTCTCTTCCTCTTTCCCTTTTTCTAAAAATAAATACATAAAATCATAAAACAAAATGGAAGAACAATAAAGGGGACACTCACTGGGCACTGCCCTCCCACCTAATCTCCCCTAGTTCTGATGTAATCATGTTCCAGGAGAGGAACTTGGGGAAAACTTTGTTCCAAAGAACACAAGTTAGCGGAGGCCCATTCTGAAATGACTGAGTACAAATCAGCTGTTAGACATGTTCCAATGGACCACTGCATAGCATTCAAACAATAATTTGAGATCTAATTTTACTGTTTGATTTTATTGAGTTAGCAAATAAATGAAAAAAATTAAAAGAGTGCAGAAGCAGGCAAATATTTATGCAAAATAAGTTATAACAGCATTCCTGTAATCACTCACTCACGTCCTTCACGACTGAAACTATAAATGTCTGTGCTAGGATCAGAGGTGGAAACTAGGGTGGGTAATGGACGTCTGTTGACCATCTTCCTTGCCACTAATTGTAGCAACTAACATTTTGGCTTATGTATTTTATGTTTGCAGCTCTTTCCTTTGCCCCCAGAGGCTGGTATTAACACTGCTTAATTTCACTGGACCAAGTGGATGGGATAGACTGGTAATTATAGCTGTTAACCAAGAATGCCTTTTTCAATGATAGTGATTGAAATGTTGCAACATCAGCACTGAATTGATCATATTTCTTTACAACTTCAGGTCGCAGAGGGCTGAGTAGTGACAAACTACTAATTTTGTAAGCTACTTGATATAGCAAAAATTAAATTATGCATTTTACTATTTTGATGACCTGAAATCAACCTTATATACTAATCATAGAAGATTATTTTTTTGGTTATATCTAAATAATTTTAATCAGCAACAAATCTTATTTTAAATGCAGCATTTCATGATTAAGATTATAGACCTTCAGAGAGTAATAGAACTAATCAGTGAGTAAATTAACAAAAATAATTTATAGTTTTTAAGATTCCTTAATATATAGACAATTATTTTACTCTTTTGTTAGATGAAACACTGCATTGTTATTGTTATGGTATCAATAGAGATTTGATACATATAGGTAAATGCCATTGTATCAACAGTATTTAGAGATGTAAGTTGATTAAAATAATTTTTATCTTTCTATTCTGTTACAACATGTTTATGGTTAGCCAATAGCAAATGCTTTCAACATCTACAGCAATACAATTATTTTTTAATTTATAATTTTTGGCATATACCTTTCACAATTAAAATAGTAAACATAGAGTCATTAATCACAACAATTACATTATTTATATTTTTCTTACTTTACATATTTCTAATTCATTGTCAGTATTATTATCAAAAAAGTAAATTATAAGCATAATTTGTTATCACTACCTACCTGTACAGCTTACAATTTGTGAAATGTGTGACTTCATGAAAATTATTCAAATTCTAAATATCATAGTTTCTTTTTATTTGTAACATGGTGATAATAATAGTTTTTAGATAAAAATTATGAGAAATAATACATACAATTTGTCAGAGGATCCTCTAAGAATTTATATTTATATGATAGAGATAGCAGTTTGTCATTACTTTACTTTTATTATCACTACTTCTTTTACTTTTGTTGTTTTTTAATATATTTTATTGATTATGTTATTACAGTTGACCCATTTTGTTCTCCTCTTTATCTCCTTTCTGTCCTGCAGCCCCCTACCCACTAGCATCACCCCCCTTAGTTCATGTCCATGGGTCATACATATAAGTTCTTTGGCTTCTCCATTTAATATACTATTACTAACCTCCCCCTGTCTACTTTGAACCTACCAATTATGCTTCTTATTCTCTGTATCTTTCCCCCCATTCTCCCCCTTCACTACTTCTTAAAACGCAAGCATTTTTTATTAGATTGACAAGAAAAGCCAATAATTTTCCCTTTCTGATTTTGTATACCATATTTCACTTTTTTTAAAAATCACAGCCTCTGCTAAAGCAGTGTCTCATTTTAAATGTCTTTTAATTATAAAACACTGAGCCATAATGAATCAGTGGGACTTAATCTGTATAAGCAAGGTGGGTTATCCTTTAGGGAAAAGATTTTTGGTTTACATGTGTCTAACATATCATCATATAAATGACACAAGTACATTTTAAAACAGAAATCAAAGTTGATATAATAATATGTATATGTGGCTATAAAGATGGAAAGGAAAAAGAAGTAAAGAAAAAGAAGAAACTTCATAGACGGCCAGTCATCAGATGCTTATTATAAAAATCAGCAATACATTTGATTGCTTGGAGAATGCTAAAATGAAGGATTACTAACTTAAATTTGAAAAAATAAGTTATTGATTTACAGTTAAATTACACAAAAAATAGTTAAATATAGTTTTCTTAAATCCTACGGTTCAAATGAGAGAGACTCTTAATGATACTTGCAACAAAAAATCTTGTAATTATCTGTGTAAATTTTAAAATGAAAAGGTTATCTTTTCACCTCTGTTGAGCATTTAGCATGTAGTGTTATGATATTTCTTGATGAAGCTCAGAATGGAAAGGCATATCTAGGTATGAGTAGCCAGATTTCAATTCTACATAATTAATCCAAGCTATAGTTTCTTTATTTAACATTTATCTATTCTGCCAAGAAATGAAGTAATTTTTCTTTTTATTACTGTACTTAAAAATAAAATCTTCAGTAATAAAATCTTGTAAATGTTCAAGAGGACACTTTGTGGTCCAATGTCACTGCTCTTAATTTTCTATAAATTTTCATGAAATTCTTTTGAAGACCTTGTTAAAAATGTAGTCTTTTCCCCTCTAATATTTTCAATTATTTACTACTAAAGAATATTAAATTTATTTTGTTGGAGTGTTGAAGAGTTTTTTTTTTTTGTTCAAGCTGTTAATTATATAATGTGGAAGACTGTATTTTTAAATTGTGTTAACTAAAATAAAATATTTATTCTTTCACTCTTAGGCTCAACTTAAAGTACTCTTAAATTATTCAAGAATACTGCTAAATAATACATGAAATCATTATTATTGGTGGTAATATTTGAAGAGATATGTTATATTTCATTTGATATCAAGTAAAAAGCATGTCATGGCAAAGTTGTGATGCATAATTTGTAAAGCAAGCAACATTAAATAATACTATACATTATTGATATAGACTCTATTGTATTTAAATGAAAGTTTTAACTCGTAATCATCAAATAAGTTATTTTTGACCTATATGATTTTCTTATATGCATATGTTAAGTCTTATTTATCATTGTAAAAACATGTTTAAAATATTTATTTACAAATAGCACTCCCCAATTTGGGTTGTAACTGAATAATCTTTATCAAAACAACTTTCTTCTGAAAAACAATAAAAAACCTAGAAAATACACAAAATACTCTTTATAAATATAAGACAGCAAAAAATAATTAACGTTCTATAGAGAAGGGAAGTGAACTGAGATGTGTATGGTTTTCCTCAAAAGGAATTTTCAAATGTCTAGCCAGAAAAACCAAGTCGTAGAAAAAAGGTATCGCTTTGGACATTTAGTAGTCTCATCTTATAGTCTGATCAGGTTGAAATTAAAAGTTAACAAGGCAATTGGGTCTTAAAGAAATGAAAACCATGTTCAGCCAAAAATTCTGCCTGCATATGGCCCTCCTTTAGTTATTTGTCAACTTCTAAATGGTGCACGTGTAAATGGAAGCCGAGGTATGAAGCAGAAAACAATAATCTGAATGCAAGAGGCCTTAGTGGAGACTTCCATAGTCTGGTACTGAGGAGCAGGCATTAAAGTCTGGAGCATGCGTGCATGGCTATGTGGCGATGCATCGTTTGGAGAGCCACCAGGGTCCGTGCTCTCATAGTGCAGTAGGTTATGTTCTAGGAGTGAAATCTACCTCCTTGACCTAAGATGAAAGTGGAAATAAACTAGGCACAAAAGAGTAAAAGTTATTGTTTTTAATTCTCAATAATAGCCAGAAAAAAACCTAAAACATTTTGAAGGAAGAAGCTATCAACCAATGACTGATTTTAAAAATAAATAAAATTGAAGAGCTTTTAATACAAATTTCTGATATGCCAAAGAAACAAAAGCAAAGAAAAACAAAAGATTCACCAGGACTAAAGTAGTATAATCTAAAGAAGAAAGAATAAAACAATGGATTATAAACACCAACTTTGGTCAACCTTTCATTTCTCCAAATTCCAGATTGGATACTTTTACTCATTTCTGTCCTGATTTCAAGCATGAGAGAAAAAAAAAAAAAACATTCAAAATACATTTTAAAAAATTATAATGGGAATATGGGAGCTTACAACATGTTCTGACAGTAATTTATTTAGAGAAAACTAAAATAAGTTTTTGTTAAAATATAAATTATCAATTTTCAAAATAAATGAAAGATTGAGGCCTATAATTTAAGAAAATTTCAACTGCAAATGGGATAATTAAAAAGAAAACAAAATAACACAATAGCACAGTAAAACTTTCTAATGCCAATTTAAAGGGAAAATCATGAAGTGGCCCTATTAACACACACACACACACACACACACTATTTTCAGAAAGCAAAAAGAAGAGTGACAAATGACAGTTCAATCTAAGATAGGGAAATAAAGAGACAAACGGATGACATTTTAATGTTCAGAAGGGAAAAAAATGCCAATCTAAAATTTTAAACCATGAAAAATTATCCTTTAAAAATTAAAGTACATTAGATAACTCTAGACAAACACACACCCACCCCTGAGGTTATGTTAAAGAATTGCGTCAGTGTTAAATTTTCTGATTTTGGATACTGTACTATAACTAGTCGTATTCTGGTGACATAGGAAATTAATCTAATATTTAAGACATACATACAGAACTATTAATGAGTTAGGATATGTTGTAAGCAACCTACTCTCAATGTTTCAGAAAAAAGTTGTGTACCTTTTTTCAAGGAGCAGAAGACCTGAACTCATGTGATGGATGTTATCTGTTTCTACCAGTACCCTGTACCCTATCTTGGAGGGCTCCTAAGGGCATTTCCAGCACTTGCCAAAGTTTTCCTGAATCTTTGCCCTGAGAGAGTTACGAACTACAGGATCATGGCAGTTTTCATTGGTAAGAATGAGGAAAGGCAATGTCCAGGTGGGATCCTTAACTAGTGAGGAATGGGATAGAATGGACAAAGGCCCTGTATTAGTTCCTACTGCTCCTGTGGTTTAAAACAACAGAAGTTTATTATAAAATTCTGTAGGTCAGAATTTTTATATGCATTTACTAGAGTAAAATTGACATGTTGGCAAGACTATGTTGGGAGGTTCTGTGGGATAATCTATTTCTTTGCTGTTTCCAGATTCTATATATCGTCTGCATTTCTTTGTTTGTATCCACTTGTGTCTTCTTCACCAGCAATGACTGTCCAACACGTTTTCATGATGTTACATTTGGTTCCATCACTTCTGCCTTCCTTATTTCAAGAATCCCATTTTAGGACTCTTTTGATATCATTGCCCTCACCTGGATAATAGAGGATAATCTCTAATTGTAAAATCATTTGATTAGTAAACTCAATTCCATCTGTAACCTTAATTCTCCCTTGTCACCTAACTTAAAATAGTCAAAGATCCTGTGACTATTGAAAGATGAACACTTTGGAGAAATAGTCTTTTCCTTTCTCCATACCCCAACTTTATTTTACCCTCACTGAAAATTTGGAGTGTGTTCTCAATATCAGTGGGTTATTCCTCATATTCCCACAACAGCTCATTCATTTACACAGTCTTTATCATCTTCGGTTCATCTGTCATTTACTCCTCCTTTCCTCAGCAGGCCTTCCTTGAATTGCTTTCCAAATAAACTGCTTGAACTCAGGTTTATCTCAGGTTCTGCTTTTACCTTTGAAACCAAAATTTAATAAACTGCTTCACAAAACAGAATACCATTGTATCTCAAAAACTTATGTGCATGACCCATGGGCCTGAGCAATGGTGGGCAGATTGCCTGAGGGAGTAGGGGTACTGGGTGGAGGGAGGCAAAGGGAAAAAATTGGGACAACTGTAATAGCATAATCAATAATATACAATTTAAATAAAGAAACAAGTGCAATATCCATAAGAAGCGGGTTGCAAGTTATGGTATATAAATTATAATATTCTATAATAATGAGAATAAATTAAAATTGACAAATCAAACTAAACTTTCTATTGCATCACATTTGTAATGTTGCCATCATTTAGAAATATCTTGACTCCATATCTGTTAATTTGCCAAATAAAGTTTTTTGCATTACATCTTGATGACTTATACTTTGAACTAACCTCAACATTCATGTTGAATATCTGTGATAAGGCTTAAATGCAATAATTGCTTCTCTCAAATCTCTCCACTTGGAAGATGTCACCTACCTTTACTCATTTTTCATTTAAAATCAGCCTTACAAAGTATTATCTGATACTGAAATTCCCATTAACTTCCTTTTCCTCAAAATATATATAGTACTTATAATCCAAAGAGCCTAATTTTGATACAAAATTCCCCAATGATTATAGCTTTATTAAACTTCAAATTCATTTTTTTCACTCCTTACGGTGCCAAAATAAGAAAAAAAAAACACAACTATACAGAAGGAAGCATAAAAAGTATACTTTGCATTTGCTTATTCATTGGTCTAGTTATGTGAGAATACAATGAAAGCCTAGAGTTATTTACATTGGTGTTGCTAATATTTTTAAGAGATAAAGTTCTCTGCACTTCTATTGTTATATCATGCAGTGAATTTGTAAGACAAATTTTCTGTAATTATTTAGCTGCCTAGTATTTTAACCTTAGCTTCTAAAGATTTATTCAAGATTTTAATTATGAAACCATTGCGTTGGTAAAAAGGTTTGTGTATTTTTTTCCATAAAAGACACATTTTTTTTTATTTTCACCAATAACTATACTGATTTGGATATTTTGAGTATGTTGGCTATCTCCCACATGGTATAATGCTGATTGATTTCAATAAAGGTACCGATTTGGTCACTATCAACTTCCAACTGGTCTACCCAACCATGGAGCAACATCCAGTGAGAAATCTCCAGCATAAAACTTTACAAACCGCTTTTGACATGTTTGATCAGTCACAACACCTTCTCCATACACTGCACAAATCTTTTTTGTGTGTTTCAGTTACATTTTTTACCTTTCTTGAAACAATAAAGAATAATATGCCAAAAAATGATGCCTATTTTCTTCCATCTTCAATGTTAAAATCCTGACACAAAAATTCACCAATTTTAATTTTTTTTAATTCACACTGATATGACAGCTGTCACAATACAATCTAACAAAATTGTTTCAAATGAGTTAAAGACAAAAAGCGCTACTAGAACCATCTTCTGGGAGAAGAAAAACAAACTTTTGGGCTAACCCCATATAATTAGTGCATTAATGTACAAAGGATTTGACTTATTGAGTCATTCCCTAAAATCCATTAGAAGCATAGTTTTGATCCTATAATACTTCCATTAGCTGATTATTCAAACTTTAGGCCTGTTTTAGTGTGTTTGACAATTTTACTGTTCTGTTACCTGATTTAAATGTAATTATTAGTTATGGTTCTTCAGCCAATGCTTTTGTCACATGCTGATCAATTTATTATATAATACCTGTACATTTAAATATAAGAATTGAGCTTTTTCTGAGCATGATGGGAAGCTTTAGCAACTTCTCTCATACATACACATTAGCCCTCTTTGACCATTGCCTAGCCCTTCTGGTCACTACTGACCTGCTGCAGCAGGGTCTGGGCACTAAACATTGCCAAGGAAAGGTGTTCTGCATTTACAGTCTGTGTATTTAATGAAGCTGGTGGAAGAGCGATGCTATTTCACAAGAAACCAAATGCTCTGATGGAAATATATAAAACAAAAATGAAAATACTGTTAATATAAGTAAAAGAATAAGAAAGTGTTATTATAGGTTATTCTCTAAAATATAGATATGATACTTTCAAAATTGAAATTAGTAAAAGAACAGTAGGAAGAGACAGAAATAGCAAGCTATAGTTCTCTTGATTATTGTTTTAAATATAAAGGAGCAGAGCATCTGGTGAATTAAACTGTTTTATTACTGTATTTTTCATCAAGAAATCATACAGAGGTCAAAATTTAAGAATAAACATTATAAAAGTGAGTGAAAAAAGCATATGCCACCTAATTATAAACATTGTTAATACTTTGTGTATTTTTCTACTTTTTTCTGTGTATTTTGGTATAAACACAGATTTATAATATTTTATTTCACTATTTTAAACAATATTTTGGTTAATAGATGTTTATTTATAATTTATCTCTAAAAATGATACCAACCAAAGATGTCCTTAATATAATCTTACATAATTTGCATTAATTGTTTCAGTTAGGAAAAAATATG
>PVJI01025360.1:0-20577 GCA_004026765.1 Micronycteris hirsuta | reverse complement strand
GGATCTGAATTTACATCCAATGCCTTGCTATGAGTAATCCTACCTGTTCTGCTTAATCCCATGAATAATCAATCCTATGTAAATTGGCCCCTGATAAAAACCCTGGCTGGGCAAGCCACGAGGCTTTTTTCTGAGATGGAAGGAATCAGCCACGTGGCCCCGGTCTCTCTTTCCCCGCGTGTCTCGGTATGAAATTCATACACGCATTGGGTCACGGTCACCCACGGGTATCGGCAGGTCCGATCTACCCCGTGTCAGATATAGTGTAACATCATAAATTAAAAGTTACACACATACACACACACACACACAATAATAAGACCAAAAGAAAAGCAGAGACACTAAATGAGGCCACAGATAAAACATCACTAAATTCATTCTGTAAGTTCCAGGGCATCACTGACATTAGATTATGAACAGGAAAGTACAAACAGTAATATAATTCAGAGCCTCAAGAAAACACAAAATTAAACTGACTTTTTAGTAAAATTATATCATGTGCCCTGGCTGGTGTAGCTCAGTGGATTGAGTGCGGGCTGGGAACCAGAGGGTACCCAGTTAGATTCCCAGTCAGGGCACATGCCTGGGTTGCGGGCCGGGTCCCCAATGAGGGCCATGTGAAAGGCAACCATACATTGCTGTTTCTCTCCCTCTCTTTCTCCCTCCCTTCCCCTCTCTCTGAAAATTTAAAAAATAAATAAATAAATAAATAAATAAAATTATATCATGTGCTCCTAACAGACTAAAAATTAATTTTTCAGAAATATCTTCATAAAGAAAAAAGGTATAATTTAACTAGTGATTCATTCACTCACTTTCAAAAGGTTATTTTATTTAAAAATTACTGGTATATTCAATGCAATAAATCAATACATGAGTAACCAGTAAGATAATCAACTGCATCCTTTACAAACCTATTGTAATCTTTTGTGACATGCTGGGACTTTTCAAATATCAGCCCGGTCTTTATATTAAGCATATGTTTAAATCCAATTCTTGTTAACACTAAAATACTGAGGGGGCAATCAATAAAAACTCCAAATAATCTTAAATTATCCCTGAAAGATTGTCCACAGGTGATAAAGACCTCTATACTTACCTCTATTGAAAAAAGTCACGCCAAAGCCAGTTAATTCCTCACATAAAACACTGCAGTGGAAAAGTCAGACTCCCAGTTTGTGAAGTCACAACTAAAAAGCATTTCAGAACAGAAAATAACTAGAAATTTTAAAGGGCTGTGATTCTAGAAGAGAAACTAGTTACCTTTGGCAAGGGCGGGGCGGTATGAAAAAGAGTCCAGTCTTGTGAACACTCAGGAAGTTGGTAAAGGTGAAAATGTTCTGGTTAGAAGCCCACTTCTCAGAGTCATTCCTGTCTGAGAATCGGAGCGAGAAATCGTGCCTGGAGCTTGCGGTTTGGGGTTATCCAGACAAGGCCTGGATTTCAGGAGTTTTATCAGTTTCTCCAAGTAATCCCAATGTGCTGCCAGCCTTGACAACCAGGTCTTGAGTAAATAATAAACAGGTCCCCAAAGCGTGGTTCCCAAACCAGCAGCATCATCATCACCTAGGAACGTCTTAAAACTGTAAATTCTAGCGGTCCCCACCCCCCAGACCTAACTAATCAAAAACTCTGGAAGGAGCCTAAGATTTCTGTGTCTTAACGAGCTCTCCAGTTGATTTTGATAACATGCTTAAGAACCATTAAACTACAACAATCCCCAGCAAAGCCATATGAGGTCACCTTGATTGGTTTATGTCAACAAAATCTCATTTTTGCACATCAAGGAAGAAGGAAGGCAAGAACGGTTTGGGGCTTTGAACACTTCTCGGTTATGGTTCTCTCTCCTGGTTGCCATCACTAGCACGTCATCTGTCTTCTCTTATTTTTCTTCAGAATTATTTATAGAGTACCAGTTTTCTGTTTCTCCAGCTCCTGTGGCATAAAACTGCAATCAACTCCTGTCAAATATTTTAAATGCTTTGCTTTTAAGCAAGAGATATTCATCAGAAGATGTAGGATCATGTTTACGAGCGCAGATGTTAGCATCTGTGAAATATGGATTTGTGGTTTCCAGCTCTCAAGACGACTAAATGGGATTATCTTACACAGGCATTGCTAAACCTCGGTTTGCTCACTTGTAAAACAGGGATAACTAACCATCCCCCAAAGTTCACTGGGGGTTTAACATGATTATGTATGAAAGGCATCCACACCCTATAAGAAACACTCAGTGAGGACTGCTTCCATTTCCCGAATGCTGTATTATCTGAAATCCACCACCGTTCATTTATGAGACCTGCCTGTTAGTTTTGTGCATTCAAAGAGGATATGCTGGAAAACACATACCTACTTAAATATCAGAATTTACTTATAAACTTGACACTTCCTCTAGTTTTCATTAATAGCATTTATTTAACTGTTTCAGTATTGTTCTTTGAAATATGCAAATTAAAGGTAGGTTTTAAGTAAAAAATAGACATAACTTATTTTTATTCTATTTAAAGCTTACTACTGATAAATACATCACCTAAAGTCTCTAGAGAAAAATGACTTAAAGAAGAAATCATTGAATTCATGTAATATCTTTCTTTAATTCATATATTTAGATTATGAATTGGTAAGCACATTTGTACTGGTATCTAACATATGCAAGACTATGCATGTTTCATTTTTTAATAAATACATTTCATGTTTTTTAGATACTTTAAAAATAAACACTATGCTGAGAGCTATGTATCCATTTGTGCATGAAAAGATAATAGTTACTCTATGTTCTTCATGATGTTAAACCCTAAACCCTGACCACAGTCTTCTGTCCTTTAATTATATGACCTCTAAGAACAAAAATATAAGCAAACCCTTAAAAATGATTTTTAGTCTAATCTGCCCATTACCCTTGATAACTAAGGCAAAACTACTCTTCTTGGCTAATAATATAATGAAGAACTTGAAGAATATTAGTTCTAAATAGCAGCCTTACTGAAAAAAAGAATATGAATTAAGAAACTATATTTTGAATTTCTATGACTACAGTTCTAAAAGACTTTGTGAGATCAGCGTGTATGGTACTTAGGAGGAAAGGTATGCTAGACAGCATTATTAATGAGAACTATCTCTACCCCTACCTTATGATTTAATTTAAATATCATATCAACTCTCAGGAATAATTTATGTTCTAAGGGTCAGAGACATTTGGAGAGCTGCATTAAAGTCATATCATTCTGTAAATAAATATCTTCTTAAAATGCAAACTACACGCATCACATTTAAACAAAAACCTTCACACCATAAAGAAATAGCCGTCTTCTCATATACATATTTCTATGCCTAATGAATGAATAGACAAAAACTGTAGGAGATATGAAATATTTTTCTGCTCTATTAAAGCTCACTGTTTATTATCATACTGAACCTTATGTAGAACTTATTAATTGTGTTTAATTTATTTTAGGATCTCAAAGTCTACAGAAATGTTTAAGTGCATGTTAGTGAATTTCTTTTAAATAGATAGAAGTTAAAAAAACACCACTTGTATGGTAATCCTTGGTGATTGAAAGTATTAAACTAAATTAATAATGTTTATAATAAAGATTATAAAGTCAAATTGAAATAGAACTAAATCAAACAGTTGCAGATAAAGAAATATTTCCATTAGAATACAATGAAGAAGTCTGAATGCAGGTTAGAGTAAAATATGCATTTAGTTAACCAAGAAGACACTTTATAAAGCAATCTCAAAAAAAAAAAAAAGCATTTTAAAATCACTTTTCTTAGGGCTAGAATTTAGGAAAGATATGAAAAAAAATATTAAGGCCAGTGGATTCTATGAGACTTGTAATCCAGTAGGAGAAAGAAAATAACCCAGATGATATACAGAGAAAAAAATTGTCAGAATTAATGCTAAATAACTGAAAAGTGAGGACAGCCATCAAAGCTATTATGAAACAAATTATAATTCTAAAGTCAGAAAAAAAGTTCCTCACATCTCAACCTCCCCTGCCCGCCATGATATGGCTTACTTAACAAATATTCTAAAAAGTAATGATTCCATTTCCTTCCTGGCATCTGGATCACAACCAAAGACATTCTCCACCATGCCCAGTAACTTCCAGTCAAGGTTCTCATCAATTTAATTCTGATATTAACACTCAGTGCCTTTAAACTTTAATATAATGACATTGCTTTGGGGGGATCTACAATGTTATTTTCCAGACATCCTGCCTCTGATATCTTGTTCCACTATCTTTCACTGCCATCAAAGATATTATGCCAACCTCAGAAACAAAAGTTACTTTTACTTATTTCCTAAAGCAATAACTTGTTCTTATCTTTTCTAAAAGGCACCTTTTATTTCTGTGAATTTCCCTATTTCCTTTTGGAGACTCATCCTGTTCCCCTTTATGCCTGACAATAATTCATGGTGCATTGGGGGCAAGTGTATGCTACAAACAGAGCAGAAAATTCTTCATTAGTGCTTAGAGAAGCAATCCGTGGTGATAGATGGTGAGAAATAACGGCACAGCCTCTGTTGACCTAGAGCTTATGGGCCAGGGTAGACACAGAAGGTCTTAACTTTTCAGAGATACTATTTCTCTGTGGTTCATGTCAATAAAAGCCCCTCACTTATTTCAACTAATTTTCCTCCAGCTTTCTTTCTTTCTCAATACTGTCTATACTCATATACCAGATCTAATTTTAATTCACTTATATTATCCTGTGTTTTATTTGTATAAAAACCCTGAAATGATTACTATGTGCCTGAATAGCCGCCGCCGCCACCACCTCCCTCCCGCCAACTGCCAATATTTAACTCCTTAGTGTAGTATTTCAGGTTCTCTGCAATTTTATCCGTCACACCCCTCCAATCTTAACCACACTGTAGGAACTACACATTTAAAGATGCATCATGGGACATGTACTTTGATGATTGTTTTGCATGCATTTTTTAAATGGTGCTGATCATAACTTGTATTAAATATATATTCTTATGCCCATTTTTTTCAGAGCAGAAAACTAAAATGCAGATATTTTACACCATCACTTTTAAGTTCACACAGCTAGTTTCTGGATCTGGGTCAAATCTAGTGTTATTTTATTTCAGGATTTTCGCTCTCTACAAAGAGGTCAAATAATGGTCCTCTAATTACCAGGTTTGAATCTCTGGAACCTGTAAAATCTGTTACCTTATGTGGCAAGGCCTACAGAGATGTGATTAAATTGACAATCTGAGATTGAGTGACTAACCTGAATGATCTGGAAGGATGCTAAACAGAATCACAAGTGTTTGTATAAGAGAGAGTCAGAGGGAGATTTGACACAGACAGAAGAGGCAATGTGTCCTGGAGGTGAGAGAAATCTGATGTGACCACAAACCAAGGAATTCCACAATTACTAGAAACTTGAGACAAGACAGTTTCTCCCTTACAGTATTCAGAGGAGGGTAGCCCCGCCAATATCTTGATTTTGGTGCCATGATACTGATCTCGGACTTGTGGCTTCCGGAACTGGGAAAAAATTGATTTCTGTTGTTTAAAGCCACCAACTTTGTGAGAATTTGTTACAGTAGCCATACCAACTAACACAGACACTGAACTCTGCCCTACGCTGCAGACTTCAGGAAAACCCCTTGGTTCCCAAATCAGAACCAATCTGAGAAGGAATTCGAGAGTGATGGCCAAAGGTCCTGGTTCAAGGACATTACTTCCAGGTCTGTGGTGGACTGCACAGGAAGATCAAACAATCCGAACCTGAAAGGCGTGGGTGCCCAGTGACTGAGAATACTCTTCTAAAACAGTGCACCAGACTGGAGCTGGAGAAGAATCAAAGAACACATAGACTGAAGGTAATACTAAATGCTTATTTAGCTTCCTTCAGTCTTAATATACTAAAATAAAAACTGGTTGTTGAATATGGCAGGGTTAACCCCATGAGATGAAGATAATTGATTGTGCCTGAAGGGAGAAATGCCCATGTAACAGCAAGCTAGTAAGGTAGGATGGATGAATATAGTCACGTGGATTCATAGTGGAAGATTCAGTATTATTATAATGTCCATACTACACAAAGCAGCCTACAGATTCAATACAACCCCTATCGAAGTTCCAATGGCATTAACAGAAATAGGAAAAGCAATCCTAAATTTCTGTAGAAAAATAAAAGATCCCAAATAGCCAAAGCAATCTCGAGAAAGAACAAAGCTGGAGGCATCATACTTCCTGGTTTCCTACCATATTACAAAGCTATAACAATCAAAACAGTATGGTACTAGCATAAAACAGAAACACAGATTAATGGAACAGAATAGAGAGCTCAGAAATAAATCCATGTGTACATGGTCAACTAATATTTGACAAGGGAGCCAAGTATGTTCAATGGGGAAAGAAGTCTCTTCAATAGGTTGTGCTGAGAAAACCAAATATTCACACACAAAAGAATGAAGTCAGGTCCTTATCTTATACCACTCACAAATATTAACGCTAAAGGAACTAAAGACATGAACATAAGAACTGATTCTATAAAACTCCTAGAAGTAAACATAGGGAAATATCTCCTTGATATTGGCCTTGGTGATGATTATTTGAACATGACACCAAAAGCACAAGCAACAAAACTAAAAAAATAAAAAAGTGAGTCTACATCAAACTAAGATAGTTTCTTCATAACAAAAGGAAATAGTAACAAAATTAAAGGGGAACCAATGGAAAAAGAGAATATATTACAGATTACATCATTGCTGCATAAACTGCTCTTGTTATATTAACAATGACTGGACATTTTCTGGACAGACTATATGTATATATAATCACATATATATGAATATTATTTGACTACAAAACAGAAACCCCTGCCATTTACAACAAAATGGATGAAACTTGAGGGCACTATATTTAGTGAAATATGTCAAACACAAAAGGACAAATACTGCATGATTTCACCTATGTATGGGATCTATAAAAGCCAAACTATAGAAACACATAGAAGAATGGTAGTTGCCAGAGGCAGAGAGGTGTGAAAATGGAAGAAATAGTTACAAAATGAATAATTTCTATACAATGTACAGCCTGGTGACTATAGTTAACTATTATGTATGTGAAAGTTGCTAAGAGACTCGATCTTAAATGTTCTCACCACACACACACTCACACGCATGCATGCACAAGAGGCAACTATGTGAGGTGATGGATGTGTTAAGTTACCTTATTGTAGTAATCATTTTACAATATATACACATGCCAAATCATCACATTGTATACATTAAACTTACACACTGTTATATTTCACTTTTATCTCAATTAACCTGGGGAAAATATCACTCTGGGGAAAAAAGTAACAAAAAAGTATAAAGGATACAGTTTGCAGTCACAACTATGTACAGCCTAAGAATTTTGAGATGTGAAAGTAATGATCACAAAGTAACAAAAGGGTAATAAAAATAGAAAAAATCTTTGCAACATTCAAAAACAGATTTTAAAAACTCCCTTAATGCTTTAAAAGACCTTATAATTCAAGAAGAAAAAAAAAAAAAAAACAACCACTGGAAACTGAAAACCAAACAAAAGAGCACAAATAGAAAACCTACCTCCCCTACACACATATGCTCATAGAGAATACACCTGGATAGTGCACAAAGGAAAAAGTAAGTTACCTTCCATAGTACAAAAGGAATGAAAAATATACAATGAGCTGCTACTTTAACCTGTGATATTGGAAAATATAAAAAATACTTAAATACCCAGTGTTTGAGAAGCATACAAAATATAGACACCATCATATGTACTGTTTGCAAAATGGTATATTTTTGGAGGGTAACTCAAAATTATAAATCAAATGTTTTAAAATATAAATATTAATTGATATAAAATCTACTCTGTATGTTTTTTGACTCATAGAATATAATTTATAATGCATAAAAAGTTGTATATTACTCAGTCAAGACTGAATAAATTTCTGAATAATCAAAAGCAACTCATAAATCATAGAGTGAGGAGCTGAATTAGTGATTTACTGTGCATCATTTAATAGAATACTACCGACTCATTAAAAAGTATCAGCAAATAGCTGCTTACAAATTGTATAGAAAATAAAAGTAGATTAGAAAACCATGTGGTTGCTATGAACCTATTTGCATTAAAAATATATGTGCATAAATGCACAGTGCTTTTATCATGACAGGAGAATTGGGTTAATATTATCTTCTCTATATTTAAACATTTTTCTATGATAAAAATTAATTTATTTTGTGGTTAAATAAAAAAGATTTTTTTAAAAAATAAGAAAGTTAAAATATTCCTAAGGGATGCCCTGGCTGGTGTAGCTCAGTAGATTGAGGGCAGGCCTGTACATCAAAGGGTTAGTGGTTCGATTCCCAGTCAGGGCACATGCCTAGGTTGCAGGCCAGGTCCCCAGTAGGGGGCATATGAGAGCCAACATACATTGATGTTTCTCTCCTTCTCTTTCTCCCTCCCTTCCCTTCTCTCTAAAAATAAATAAATAAAATCTAAAATAAAATATTACTAAGGGAATCAATATATGGTCTTTACCCACAGGAATTGTTATTTTAGTTTATTTGTATTATCCAAAAAAAAATCCAAAGACAGAACCCTTTCAGGTATTATTAAAACAAATACACAAGATAGACATGTAGACCTGATGAATTGCTATCTGACCTTCCACAGTGGACTTTCATCAAGAACACATCACTAGGCACTGCACATCTATTTGTATATGTGCCGGTTCCATGTCCTAATAAACTTTCTCTGTTTTTTTAATTTTTATTTATTTATTCATTCATTCATTTTATTTTTTACTGAATTTATTGGGGCAATGTTGGTTAATAAAATTGTATAGGTTTCAGTTGTACAATTCTGTAACATATCATCTGTACACTGTATTTGTGTTGTGTGTTCACCATCCCAAGTCAAGTTTCCTTCCATCACTATTTGTCCCACTTTTTTACCTTCTTCTACCTCCCTGGCAATCACCATTGTATTGTCTTTCCACGAGTTTGTTCTTTTTTCTTATTAACCTTTCTATTCTCAAGAGTAGGTACTCAGGAAATGCATGCCCAATGTAAACAAATTGTGTGCCTTGTCAATACTACCTCTGCACCTTCCAGACCACAAAGATCTTATTTAAGTAACTGATGTACCTGCCTATGCTGATGTATAAATGATTGTATCAGAAGATCATATTGATGTTGTGAAAATGATTTGTTTGTAATATACTTGTTAGTATTTTCAAGTCCTTGTCTTAATAGAGGAATTAAACCTAATTGATCTTTACTTGGTTAAAGAAATACATTTTTCATCCAAATTTTGTATAATAATTCTGTGCAGGAGTTGGAATAAAAATGCATTTATTTCATTTTAATGAGGTTACAGAAAAAGCAAATTTAAAAACTGTATAATGAGGCCTGGCTGGTGTAGCTCAGTGGATTGAGCGCAGGCTGGGAACCAAGCGGTCCCAGTTCAATTCCCAGTCAGGGCACATGCCTGGGTTGCAGGCCAGGTCCCCAGTGAGGGCCATGTGAGAGGCAACCACACATTGCTATTTCTCTCCCTCTCTTTCTCCTTCCCCTCTCTCTAAAAATAAATAAATAAAATCTTTTTAAAAAACTGTATAATGAAAATAAATGTTTAATTTTGAATGCAATTGTAACCATAATATAAAAGTTATTATTTTATTATCAAACAATGATTTTTGGTAACATAACATAAAATCTTACACCATATTATAAATATATTCTTCTAACTTTACTCTGAATGGCAAATATTCTATCTAAATACACTATTTTAGATATGGTTTACAAGTGTTATTTTCAGCATTGATTTCTCTTAACTTTCAGGTTTTCAAGCCACTGTCATTGATTTTTAAAAATACTTGTTAAGCACTGTAACACAACTAAAATTAAAGAGATCATTTTCATAACATTCACTTAATCAAAAAATTATTAGTATATATGCAAACATAAAGAATAGGTGCTTAACTCAAGGACAATCTAAAAATAAAAGCAATTTCTCTCGTGTTTTAGAGGTCCAATTACACTTCCTACTAAGTCCTGCAGAAACATTGACAGATGCCGCTTCTCACCTACAGGTATTAAAGCACTTATGATAAAATTATACAAGCATTGATTTAGACTTTGACTGTTTGCACTTTCATTTTTATTTCAGCAAAATTGTTTCTAAAGGCTGGTATTTAACCATTATTCAAGATTTATAAAACTGAATCTTTTAGAAATTATGTTGGAAGAGTAATAAGGCATCTAAATTGGACTATAAAATATTAACTGATCTCAGAAAGCAATAACTCTGGTATTTAATGATAAGAGACTAAAGCTTTGAAAATTGTTACTCTTGTGGAGCAGAAAACATTAAAATATTTTCAGTTTTACTGAAGCTTTCATCCACATTTATATCCAGCACTTAGATACATTATTATATGCACAGTTATGTCGGAGAGGCAATTTGCATTATCTACACGACTTTTGGTTTATGATATCAAGCCAGCAATGTCATAAACCAAACAATATCACTGGATGGAGGTGCACTTGCCACAGCGAGGACTGCAATTCATTTCCACCTGAAAGATAATGATCAGTGTTACACATAAAAAGAAAAATCTGAGAAAAATACTTAAGAAATTGTGTTCCATCTAATCAGCATTTTGAATGAGATAATTTATATTCAAATAATTTCTCAACAATCCGTAATGAAATTCTAAATTCCAGACTGTTTTAAAATATCTGTCCTTTCCAGGTAATCATGAGATTGGGACTTTTGTTTTGATCCAACAGAATGGCATGGGTCATTTTGATTAGAATTAGGGACGAGAACATGCAGGGGAAAAGGTCTGAGGAATGGTGTTGGGTGTCCTACAACGAGTGAGGCAATGCAGAGGGTGCTTTGAAATTATACGTCTTTTACAATTACTCAGAGCAAAGAGTTTTCTCCCAAACTATTTCTCAATCATAATAGTCACTTCATAGGACACAAATTCTATATTATTTTCAGATGCAATTACCTTAGAATAATTTTTAAAATGTCTCTGTCCTGAAACATTTCGGACAACTTTTTAAATTAGTCACTAGATTTAGAGAAAAATGAGTCTACTCTGATCAACATCTGCATTAGGGGGTAAGAAAGCCACTCTGTCTTTCAGCCACACCTTCCTTCCCTGCTCGCTGCCAAGGAGAACGCTAAACATGGGGTTGTAGACCTACCTAGAAGTTACATTACAGTTTCCACGCTTTATTCCCTGAGTTTTTTACCTGTTTCAGAATATGCATGTAAATATACTTTATACATGTATAAACTTTCAGTGACCCTCGATCACATCTTGAGGAAACTTCTCTAAGTCTTCTGTGAGCACCATTAGAAACGCTAACCAAGCGTATGCATGCGCGCTCCACTCCACATCATTCCGCATGAACGATAAAGCGTGGAGATCATAATGCCACCCAATGGGAGGATTTCATTTCCTAATAAATCTTAATGTTAAGCCTTATTGAACCGCTAAATGAGCATTTAGTCAAACAAAATGAATTTGAGGACCAAGGGCCCATAACATTGCTCTCCTTGTCTTTCACAGGAAAAAATGAATGAATTGGGTCAGAGGCTTTTTCTTTGAGACAAAATAATCATAAAATTGATGTTACTTAGCTGTGAACCAATTTACTTGCTATGATACAATTACTTTGGCTAAATGGCCTGGCCCAGTAAACTGACTGCTGAGGTTGGAGCAGAGGATACTGAGATCAGGTGAAATTAAAAACCAGGAGGAATCATTACACAGTATTTCCAAATCTACAATATTCTAAACATATTTAAATTTGAATTATCTACAAAGCTCACATGCTGGGGTGATTCAAATATTCTGATTCAACCATAAGCAAATAATAATTTTTAAAATTCTCAGCTAAGTAGAACTAATGTTTTTCCCAAGTCCCCTAGTACTTCTTGGAGAATGAATGGATATAAACTCATTTCTCCTTCTTATTTTTTTTCTTTTTACAGGATTGGCTCTTTTCCCAAAATACTAAGATAAAAATTTTTCTACTAAATATTTGTTTTTATTGCATAACTTAAAGAAAATGTAAATTTCAGACAATCCCAATCTCAGAAGAACATGCAAATTACAACTGATAATATTTACACTGAATGTACTTATTTCGTTATTCCACTGAATTACAATTTGGAACAACATTTATTTCTATATGCCTTGATGTAAATCCTAGAAAAAAAATTATGCCAGATGCGCTTAGTTGTCCCTGCTGAGCAGGGTAAAGGGAGGACCCTTTCAACGAGACCTCTGCCGAGGCCATGGCTGCACATGCCCAGTGCGAGAGAAAAATGCATGACTTTTTCAAAGCCATAAAAAGTGTTGAATAAACCAGCTGTATGCAGTGTTGTTACTCTCCCACAAAAGAAAGTACAAAACCAAGATGTAATCCTTATTTTACATGACAGAGTTAACTCCAGATTCTCAGGTACAAAGATTAGACCATTAAAGTGTGAACCGAAAACAGTAGAATATCACTTGAAATATTACTTTATTTAGCTTTGATCATTGCATTTTCATGACAAAAAGAGACCACATGTAAAGACCTCATCTAAGCCTGGGCTACCCAATGAGAATTTCTCTACATAATTTTCTAGACATTTTATTCCTTCATTAAGTGTATACTGCCAGAGAATATTTTCAAATACGTTCACGTGCATTTTTTCTTTTGTGCTTGCTTATGAATGGTCTTCACCAACCTGAGCTAGGAGCAGTCTTTGCCTTAAGGCTCATGGAATGTGCAGAGAAAGAAGAAATCAGTGCAGTTTTTTTATTTGTAAAACTGGTCTTTAAAACAGTTCAGACAGCATGGTCTTCAAAACCTGGCTTTAAATTTCTAGCACCAGACACCCATAAGAGAAAAGCATTTTTTAAATTAGAATGGTTCTGTTTAAATACAAAAAATGAAATTTGAAAAACTGAACTTGGAGTTTTACTACATGCCACAGAGTAGGGTATATGATGCATAAGAACTATTTCTCACCGCAAAGTAAAAAATGTCAAACCTTCCGTGCAGCCCAGAGAGAAGGGGAGAAAAAGGCTACAGGAGATGTGGGCTCAGGGACCGCTTCTCCTGCACATTCACTGGGTAACTGCATACACGTATACAGCCTTACAGGCTGCCTAACATAGACTGACTTTTATTTAGAATTCATAACTTGGCTTAGGTTAACCTGAAACCCACTCAGATCACCCTAATTGTTAGAAGGTGTGCTAACCACATCCTGGGATTGGCTAAGAGTTTAACAGAAGGGCTGAGACTGAATTAGATAAACTTTCTTATACACCTATGCCCTCCCTAACTTGGACAATTGCCAGACCTGTCTCTTAAGGGAAACCTGGGGATGATTTGTAGAACCACGGGACTAATCCAGCTCCAACCGCCCACGGCTGGCCTCAGTGGCCTGGAGGGCCCTCTACTGACCTCCTCATACATATTTCTCATTATATCCTTATTGTAATACTAAAATCTCCTCCCAGGAGTGGAGATTTTCTGCTGTTTTTGAACATGAATATATGTACAGACATATTTGGCAACTGCTGAAGCACAGGAATGTGCCCACCTATACATACGATGTCAAGTTCACCGTAATTTTATACATGATTTTCCTGAAGAAAGACGAATCCGAGTTTTGGAACTCATCTCTCTGGGAGTGGTCCCCAATGTGCTCCTTGTGAGCTGACTAGCAATGAAGTTTTTTCTCATAAAATCATCTTGAAGTTGGCTTTGGGCTGGCAATTACTGAATGATGGGTTCTGGTTCAGTCAGATAACAATCATCATGCAGAGGACAACTATTAAACATTTTCTGGTTATTAAGTATTCCTAGTTAAAATATATTTAATTTTGTGCTTTGTAGTGTATAATTATAAAGAATAAATCATCAACTAATTCATTCAACAAATAATCATGGAAACCTATTTTATACCAGTCACTTAGAAATAATGCAATACAGTGGGATATCACAGTCCCTGCAATCATTCAGGGGGTGGGGTGGGAGGGGTGAGAAACTAACATTAAAAACTAATGATATTACTAAGCTTATAATATGTGACCATATCTCTATCTATACTTTTACTACTTAGAACTAATATTCTAAACTACCTTTTTCTTCATGGAAATACAGATTATTAATGAGGTATGATTTATTTGCATGAGGCAGAGAAAGTTTCTGAAATTAATGAATGAGAAGCAGCCAAATAAAATTTGTATATTGAAATTTCAAAAATCACTTGCCAACTGCCATATGTGATCAAAACAAATATGTAGTCACTTACTCTGTATGATCCACGGTTGGCCTGTGGTTTTCCTCCCCATGATGAACATTGGTTCCATTAACAAGTCCTCACCTGAGTGTGTTTGAATCTTGAATTACATTTTCAGGGATTGGTTGGCACCATTTACACAGGTTTCCTTTTTCAAAGTTGCAAACTTCCGTTGCTTGAATTGGATGGGACAAAGAAAAGATGAGATAATCAAAATGAATGTGTCAATAAACGGTGATTTCTACCTGCATCACCACCTTCTTGCTCTTGGGATTTTTAAAAATAGTCTAAGTTTTAGCATAATTAAAATAATTAGGCAAATGATTTGTATAATTACTAGAAGTGTTTCAAAGAGTCTAAGTTATATTCAAATAGCTATGGTAACTGAAATATGAGAATAAAGAATCTGCTTTCATAGGAGTTGAGATTTTAATTAGCTCCTAAAGCAACACTCGAAGCGTTGCCGGTGTATTCTTCCATAGCACTGACACTGCTTGCACGACCTTTAAGTTCCGATAAGTCCTTTTTTACAATAATGTTAACAAAGCAAAACTTTAACTCAGTCTCTGAGTTTTTCCAAATTCCAAACGACTTACATTCAAAACGATATGATTTACAACGACTTTTATACTGAATCTATTCATCTGAAAATTTTCAACATTCTTGTAATGACTGTATTTTAATATTACACAAAATTAGAAGTCCATTTTTTTAATACAAAGGTCAAGAGTGAAAATGCTCTGTCTCTCTCTAAATGTTTTCATGTGTCTAGCATCAGTCTTAAATCCTCCACTCCTTGAATAAAAGATTCAATTCAATGAGTTCTTGTTTCAACTGTAAAAAGCATGGTATGCACCGGCTTTTAAATGGCATAAGCACTATACCACTATACCACTTAGAAGCTTGGATTCGAGATTTAATGTAAAACCTGAAATGGGAACATTCCATCAAAAAAGTTATTTTTAATGATGACATTCAGTGTGTTACTTAATCTCTGATATTAATATCGACCATGTAATATTTATCTTGTACAGAGATTTAGGACTCAATAAAATCCTGTTCTTCATATCATTAAAAAGATAAGACTTATAGATTTAAAAAAACTATTTAAGGGCACAAAGTTTTAGTCAAGCAAGAGGAATAAGCTCTAAAGATCTGCCGTACAGATTGGGCCTCTAATCACCAGTAATGTGCTTTACACTTAAAAATATGCTGATGGTAGATCTGGCTATATTCTCCATAATAAAAAATATTAGAAAAAGTAAGACTGTATGTGACAGACATATATATATTTCATCTTACAAAAAGATTGAAGAGGCAACATCAGAAATAAAATAGTAATAAATGAGTTTATTCAAAGTAAATAAATATCTGTGATTTAAAAATAATAATTTAATAGTAGACATTTATTCACGACATTTAAAAAACATCAAAATTTTATATTCAATCATAAATGACATTACTAAAATTGCAAAATTGAGCTAAGAGGAAAGTCAGTATGCACTGAAGACGTGCATTAGGTATAACTGGTTAGATTTTGTATAAATTTTACAAACACAACAAGTTATGTATGATCATAAGAGGATTTCCGTGTCTTCCCATGAGAAAGTCTAGATACCATAAGCCCTTCCATTATGTTCTCTTCCACCCGTGATGCACAGCAGGTACCTCTGGCCGCGAGAGTCAATTACTGCCCCATCTCATCCACAGAGTAACTTAGCTTTCACTTTATGAGTTATTTTAGTTTGGATTAATTAATTAAATATTTCATTAAGAAGCAATTTTTCTGGGTTAAAAGAATGAATATGAATCTTTTTTACTTCTTAAGTTCTAGAATTTCTTGACAAGGCTGACATAGGGCAACAAGGCAGAGTTTAACTAGACTCTATATTATCTGTATGTTCTGAACCTTTACTATTATTAGGACCCTCAGAAAATATGGCAATATAGTAAATTCACATACTACTAAACAAAGTGCAGGGAAAGGAAAATATCACAGTGTTCACACCTCTTGGTCCTATGCTTTGCCCATTCCGACACCGATTAATTTTTCCCCTCTCAGACTGTGTCTTTGGCTGAGAAGTTCACTTTTAAATTAACAATTTTGCTTTTATCTATTCTGGAAACTCTGTGGATTGGCAGACATCAATAAATGAAAATAATCTCTCAATCGGACACAGGTATTGAAGGGCCAGTCTGAATTAGAATTGATTTCTTATGGACTCTGAATGTTTGACATAGCAGTCATTATATATGTGCATTTTGGCCAAGGAAAGTTTGAGCAAATTTATCTAACTTGAGGGTTTTATAATGTTTCACCCCTAAACATTCCTATTTCATATGTGAATAGAACAGAGACCCACAGCTGAATGGATAGAAAAGAACTTGTACATAATAGCCTTGCAGTCAAGTGAAACCCATGAAAACTAGTGTTTTGAATCCAAAACATATATTTAAAAAAAAAATCTTACCTCTTATTTGGCATGATAGAAGTTGATTTTTATATTATAATTTTCTATAAAAGTAGTTTTTATATTAAGGAATTGCTCTAAGCCAGGTTGAAAATTTCAAACTAGGGCACTAGGTTATGCTACTTAGACATTTGGCTAGTATTTTCTTATCTGTTTTATGGCTATTTTTAATTAAACATTTAGGAATTTACTTACCTCAGAATGATTCATCTGATTTGTTAGGGCAGTCATACCTAAAATCACATTTCTGGATTTTTTCAGCCCTGCGGCCATTGGACCCACACATTCATTGCCTGTGCAGTTGTGTGGTAGTTATGTTGCTAGAATTGAAGTTTCTGGCAGAGTTGGAAGGTCCATTGGTAAATTACCTTGATAAGAAAGAATATTCAAGTATCATTAATTAGAATTTCCATTTCTTTACAGATTTTATATAATAAACTTCACATTTAACGTAATAAAGAATATTTGGCACTATTTGCTAATCTACTGACGTTCCGTATGTAAGCATATAAGTCAGGGTTCTTGGTCTTAGCAATGGCAAATAGTTCAGGATATCTTTGATTATAAAAACAGGTGGAGATGAAGACAAAAATTATTGAAACTCTATTCAGAGCTCACTGAATAAATAGAAACACCAAGAACAGGGCTTAGAGTATCAGCAGGAGCCATGGGAGTTCCAGATGCTGGCATAAGGAACTAGAGTCAAGGTCTGATTAAACCTCCCTGTCCGCCAGGTGAGTGGACTTTGTTCTCCCACTGCTGCAATGAGTCTGACCTCCCCCATCCTTGTGTCGCACATTCTCACACAATCAGAACTGAAGGTTGCAAGAGAAACACACACTATTCATCTAGAAGTATTTAAACAATGGAAAAAGTCATTTCTGAAATAAAAAAAATTAGAAAAAGTTTATAGAAGCTAATTCATACAGTAAATTACTTAATAAACATTTATTGATCACATCCCTATGGCATGCACATAGTAAGTGAAATAGATTTAAAGCCAAATATACAATCACTGCAATTAAATAGTTTACAGACTAGTGGAGAAGGTGGTCAGAAAAAATTTTCATTACAGTTCTATAGCATAAGTTTATGACAGATTATTACTCATTTTGCTCATTTGCATATATAACAATCTTTTATAGCACTTACTTATTACTTATTATTATAACACTTATCGTTGTGTGATTAAGTGAGTTAACATTGTGAAATACTTAGGATAGTGACTTTATACAGTGAGCACTATGTAGGTCCTTTTTAAATAAGCTGTTGTTTAGATTTGAACTTTAGATAAGTGGACTCATTCTGTATATAATCTTCTGTGAATTGATCTTTTACTCAAGATTGTGTGTTAATCCATCCATGACCATGTGCATTCTGGCAGTTCAGTTATTTTGACTGTTCTATCATATTTCACTACATGAATATATTACATGCTCAGCTATTAATGAGTTTTGAGTTGATTCAGTTTGAGGTTCGGTTTCTTTGTTTTATACATTTCTCCTTCTGTATCTAGGAGTGGAACTGCTTGGCCACAGAGCATACACAATTCAGCTTTACTAGCTAAGGCCAATCTGTCTTCCAAAGAAATTGCACTAATTTCTATTCTTCTCTGCAGTGTGTATTTTGGTTGCATTACATACTCATCACCCAATGGTCTATCTAGATTTACCCATGTGTTTGCCATTTTCTTTACTGTCTATTCCCTTTCACATACCTGTCCTTGTTTAGTTCATTCTGTCTCTGTCTGATGTTCACATTTATATATAGTTCATTTGGTAGAACCAAAGAGCCTGGTGCAGTAATGTCATTTTTTGTTTAGTTTTGGATGTTGTTCTCTGAAAGCCTTTTTTTCATTCTCATTCTTGAGTTTTGTGTTGCTCTGGACTACATTATAATTTCTCAGAACTTTGAATATAATATTCATATCTCTTCTAACCTCCATTCTTGCTGTGGCAGTCCTTTTATTATTGTATTTTAATCTCTGACTGTTCTTAACATAATCTTCTCTTTTCTTTGTTGATTTTCTAATTCATTTCCATGAGTCTAGACCTGGATTTGTTCTGGTTATAATATTTGCATGAAATGCATTCACTAGGCTTATTTTTTAATTTATGCTTTTATTCATGTATGATTGGTATACCATCTCATATTGACTATATTAGTGACATGTGTACCATACAGTGACTTCCACATTTTTATACCTTACAATGTGGTCACCCCTCTAATCTTCTTAAATCCATGTGTTAAACTAATTTTTTATTGTTATTCGAGTACAGTTGTCTCCATTTTTCTCCCCACCACTCCCCCTACCCCTAGCCATCCCCACTTCCCACCCTTGATCCCAATCAACAGAACAAACAAGCAAGCAATATATAACCAGAGACAGTGAAATTAAGAACAAACTGACAGTAGGATCAAAGGTAACATGTGTTAAATTAATTCTTAGTGGTTATACTTTGAAAATTGCTTTTCGTCTATTTTCTTTTTCTCTCTCTAGAACTCTATTATTAGCTTTTATGATCATTCTTTCAAATAAAGCACCTCTCTTGTTTTCCTTCTCTAGGCTGCACTCTGAAAGTTCCTCATAGCTGCTTTCCATTTGACTAATTATAATATCGATATTGTCTTTGATCTATTTAATTTATCCACTGAGTTTTTTATTTCATTGATTTTATTTCTCATATTAAGAAGACTAATTTGTTTTTCAGAATTATCTGGTTTTTTAACAAGGTCATGTTATTTTCTTAAGACTTGGAATCCTTTAGTATTTCAAATTACTTGTTTATTAGTTTTCTATTTTTGCATAACAAATTTCTACAGACCCAAGAAGTTTAAACTAACAAACACTTATTATCTCATATGATTTCTATGAGTCTGAAAGGCAGAAGAGGTTTAACTTGGGGGGTCTGACAGTGAGTCTCAGAAGGCTGTCATTGCAATTTCAGGCAAGGCTGCAGTCCTCAAAGGCTTGACTGGCCCTGGAGTCTCTGCTTCCAAGGGAGCTTGCTCACCTGCCCTGGGAGTTAGAGCTGCTGCTGGCAGGGATTCTCAATTCCTGGACTTTCTCCACAGGGCTGATCCCAGAGATACCAGTAGGAGCCTAGCTTTGAAGTCACACACAGTCATCGCCCCATGGCTGCATATGTCAGTCCCACTCAGTCTGAGAGGGAGTGGTACACAGGGCATGCATATCAAGATTTGGGATCATTGGGGGTTCTTTTGGAAGCTGGCTACCACAATTTTATATGCCTGATTTTTCTGTGAGGATCCTTTACCACCTAGTTAGTGGAAGAGTCCTTCTAGATAAACCTGGAGTTGTTTATTTTGGAATTCTACTGGCATCGCATCCCAGGGGTGTCATATCCCTTCTGGCCCCCCTTTCCCTTTCCCTGCCTCTCAGCCTCCCATATTCTGTTGCCCCCGAACTCTGGGAGTCACATTCTGACTTCTGTTCATTTTTAAATACTCTCTTTGTTTCTCTCACCAGGGGATTTTTCTTTTCGAAGCTCAGCTTAACATTTAAATAAATGAATGCTACATTTGACATTTCTTAGTATGTGTAGTATTATAGTTTTTAGATATCTGGTCTTCCATCTTATTAAAACCTGCCCCGACCAGCAGGGCAATCAACTGGGGTAGACCTGTTAGTGAAGGAGTGAGAGGGACAGGAGGCGCGAAGAATGGCAGCAAGACAAGATTCTGATCAAGCTGCAAATTTTATTTAAGGATCGCGGGTATATATACTGGTTGGCTGAGGGGCGTTGCTGGAGAAGCTC
>PVJI01025359.1:0-20581 GCA_004026765.1 Micronycteris hirsuta | reverse complement strand
TCTACTTGCCAATTTGAAAAGAAAAAAAATACAATAGAGATAGACATAAAACCCAGGAAGAACCCACTAGTAAAAAAATAGAAAGCAAGGTTTTTCAGTAAAGATCTGGTTGTAACCCTCAGGAATTTTCTAGTGAACTAAATTTAATTTCTCAGTTAATCTGACAGCTTTTGTTGACTGTTCTAAACTTCTAAGAGAGTCATTCTTATAAAGTCTCCTGTGACACAGAAGTGGCAGAACTGGATAAATGCTCCACCTGATGAATGAGAGGCCACAGCTGCAGTTCAGATCTTCAGCAAAGCACTTCTGATGTCATTTCCTTTTCTCCTCCTGCCGATGTGAAGTGAATGAAAACATTTGTTATGCAAATTAAAGCATTATCCACCCAGGTGACTAGAAAATTGGAAATTCTGATCCCCTAATTTAAGAAATTTTATTGCTTTTGGCCTAGATTAGAAAATATCAAGGAAAACCATTAGTGACTTCTGGCATAGGGAGTGGGAGGGGAATAATTAAGGAGGCATTGCAAGCACATTGATGGATAAGACAGTTTACAGACTGAAAGAATGGTTCGCCAATAAGTTTTCATAGACTCAAAAAAAAAACAAAGATTGAGGTTCCATTTGTGAACACATTCTATGCGTGACTGTTCATAAAATAAGACCCCACCACATTTTTATGGTTGCTGGAAATACACTTCCTGAAATTATTTTCATATAACATGGAATACTTGCATTAACTGGTTGCAGTAGGTTTAATCCAACGGAAGAGGGTATTTCCAACATCTGTAATATCTCACCATTACTAAATACGGTAATCATTTGCAATATGTAAAGCATGTACTTGGAAACCATAAAAGCACAATAGTTCCTAAAGTCAGTTCTTAATGCCTCTCAAAAATAATTGCTCCCATTACTCTTATAACTAATATCTCTTACATTTTTAGCAGAGTCTTTAAAAAGGCTTCACAGTTTCAGTATTTAGCATTGAGTATTTGATCGGTTTTTCTGGCAAATGAGAAACCCTTCTAAGTTACAGTCCTTTCAGTTTTTTTAAATACTGAAATGTATTTTCTTTAAGAGCTGAATTTTGTCAGATGTCTTTGCAGTACCGAGGAGATGATCTTACTGTTTCCATGGCTTCATTATGGTTTGCAGGGATCTCATCATATTGAAACACCCTGGCGTTTTTTGAATAAACTGTATTTGGACATGATGTTATTTTTTTAATATGCTTTTGGATTCTATTTATTAATATTTTAGTTAAGATTTTCATAACAATATTAGTGGGATCAGGCAGTACTTTTTGCGAAAACATTTTGTGTAGTCAGATTTGGGATTTGTAAGTTTTCCTTCTTTTTTCATGCTCTGGGATAGATTAAGTAGTAGTGCAATTATCTGACTTAAACATTTGATAGAGTTATCCAGTGAAAATACTGAGCCTTTAGTTGCTAATGACATTTACATGCCCTTTTAGTGGAGATTCATTGTTGCTTATTAGTAATATGGTCCTGTAAGTTAAGCTCACCTTAAATAAATTTAGCTTGTTTCTGTGAGTGTCCCGCTTCCTGACAATATTTCATCCAGTGATTTTAGCATCTATTAATGACACTTGCCTTAATCAATTAATATAATGAAGGTGGCATAATTATTACTTTTATTATTCTAATCTTCTTTCTTTTGTTTTTTTCTTGCTTACATTCTTCTTAAAGAGGAGATTCCCCCTCCCTCTTTTTTGAGTATTACTACAGACTTACATTTTTTTATTCAGTGCTTCTTTGTCCTTTTGACATATTCCCCCTAATCTATCAGCACGTTCTTGCTGTCTGACACAGGATGTCTCAGTACCACAATTTACTACCCCTGCCCCAGACCTGGAGCCAGCATGTCCGTGCGAAACCCTGGTTTCTTTGATTGGGAAATGGTATTAGAAACAAAGAACTGAGTGTGAGGTGTGCTCATTACTACTGGAGTGTCATCACTTCTGGGGCTTTTTATAGACAGAGCTAGAAAAAAACTTGTGAATTCATGATTCTTCAGTTCAAATAAGAAACAACCCAAAATTTAATTCCCTAATTCTGTATATATTTTTTCCTTATCCCACAATGACAAACTTGGTTCTTGACATCAGTTTATTTATTTGTTTAAACTAGCATACAATAAACACAAAATAGTTTCAGAAACACACTAATAACACTGCCAACATGAAACCTATTAAGTAAAGTTCAAGATATCTTTGCAATTCTTTTGATCTTAAGATACATTCCATTAAGAATGTACAGTCTTAGTATTATATTTAAAACATTTGAAGTAATTTATTTTTTTACTGTGGCTATGTTATCTATCTACTGTACAGTAAGATTTACTTCTTTCTGTATTCAATGTTAAGGTTTTTTTTATTTCTACCTAGTTTTATGTTTAGAATATATAAAATATTTACATAGCTTAAAAGTTAAAACTACTAAAAGCTTCTAATGAGAGAAGTCTTGCTTGCACCTCTATTCCCTACACCACACTTGCCTACCCACTATAGGCAGCTGTATTATTAGTCTTTTATTTATACTTCCTGACTTTCTTTTTTTGCAAAAATAAGAAAATATATACATATATGTTTTACTTTCCCCATCTTTTATATATAAAAGAGCACACTATGTATACTCTTTGGTGTTTTGCTTTTTATCACCTGACGGTATATCCTACAAATTATATATCAATTCATGGAGATCTTCCTCATTCTTTTTGATGGTTGTATAGTGTTTCACTGGGTGGATATACCATCATTTATCCAGAGTGCCCTATGAATCAGCATTGGGTTGTTGCTAATGTTTTGTTACTACAAATACTGTACTGAATAACTTATGCACATTTTTTGTATATGTGAAGGTATATTTGGGGGTAAATCTCTAGCAGTGGGATTGATGGGTCAAAGGGTGCTCTTTTACTACAAAATGTCTAATTCCCCTTTATATGAGCTATACCTTTCTGTTTACCCACCAGAAATATATAAAAGTGCTTTTTTCACATAGTCTTGCCATAGAGTATGTTATCAAATGTACTTCCTGACATGCAAAGAAAATTGAAAAAATGTATGTTCTTAAAAAATAAAATCTTAGTATCTCTAAGTAGTGGAAAGGTTGGTGATTTGTATCTACCTTAAGCACTTTTCTGTTTTCCAAATTTGTTATAATCAGTATTTATTACTTATAAAATAAGAAAAAAGTGAGAAATGTATTAAAGTTGCACTTCAGAATGAAAAATTTGATTTTGTTAAAGGAGAGAAATTTCTGGTGATAATTTTCAGGGGACAACAAAAGAAAAAGGAGCTTTTTAAATCAGTGACATTATTTATTTGTGTCTTGTCTAGAAGTAAGGATGGAGAATAATTTGCTTTTCAAGATTTCTCCTAAGCTTAAAAGTTCATAATTGTTTTTATTTCTTCTTTTGCGCAGAGTTATATACACACCTGGCCACACTGATGATCATATGGCTCTGCTTTTAGAGGAGGAAAATGCTATCTTTTCTGGAGATTGCATCCTAGGGGAAGGAACAACTGTATTTGAAGACCTCTACGATTATATGAACTCCCTAAAAAAGTTATTGACAATCAAAGCTGGCATTATATATCCAGGCGAGTAATTTTTTAAACCTGGTAAACCATCTCTGTCAAATGAGGAAGGTTCATTTTGGTTTGTGTGTGTGTGTTTTGTGTGTTTTTGGCCTTAAAGAGAAGCATGTAAATTGCTTCTTTAAATTATACCCCTAAGTCCTATCTAGCCGTGCAATTTTTTAAAAGGCCAGCAGTTATATTAATAACATCTAACATCTTATAAACATAAAAGGATTCTTTTTCAACATCTAAACACCTATTAATAGAACTGTTAAACGAGTGAAATAACTTACATTGAAACAAGAAAATTCTTCATTCCGTGAGCGGTCTTCAGTTTTGTTACCTTGATTTCCGTTGTGCACCACGTGCTAGCCCTGTAACCAAGGGTAACATTTGACCTCTGAGCTTTAGTTGCTTAACTCACACTATTGCAATATCAGTAGCTTCCATATGAACTGTAAAATCATGTATTTATTTTGATTCTCTAGAAAAAGAAACCTGTTGTTAGTATCTCAGCTATCACTGCGCTGCTCTGCAATATGAATCTCCCCTCCATCCTGAAAGCTAAGAAACATACTGGACACAACGATAGGGCCCAGAAGGGAAAGAGAGTAGGTTACCAATTTTTGAAGTCCTTCTAACTTGTTTCTAACCAAAGAGTTATGGAAAGATCCATAAATACAGTATCTTCAATACCCTCATCTTCTCTCATGAGTTTCTATTTCTGTGGGGGTAGGAAACATACCCTGGGCATTTGGATTAATATTATGGCATAAAAGGAATGGAAACTGACAGCTCTTTTTAAAGCAAAGAGAATAGACGCTTGATGCACTCACATTCAAGCAAAGCTAATGAGAGGCTGCTTACTAGAGGCTCTTAGAGTGTTAGCTTTAGTGAATCCCATGAACTGGCTTATTAGCACTGCAGGAGCTTCTATGTAAATTATGTTCTGTAGCCATAGCTACCGTGTATTAAAGCCTGCTACCCATCAGCCACCTGCAGGGACCTTTACAGCTAGCTAGCTGTGTCCTCACAAAAGCCAGCGAAGTAGGTAGTGCTGTCCTCATTGCACAGCTGAAGGAACAGCTCAGAGACTGTCATGGCCACACAGCCAGGAAATGATGGTCAGTATTCTAACCAAAGCCCATGATAATAGGTTAGCGTGCCTCTGGGTATTTTGTCCTCAACTATTTTAAACATGCCTCTGGCTAATTTGTGTAATATTAATTTGCACTATGTTAAAGGGCATGTAAATTTCAATCTAATAACTTTTTCTGGGTTGTCAATATTTCTGAGTTGCAAGTCTATACTAAAATTTGTCAATTTCTATTGTGGTTCCTGTGAATTTGTGATAGGTCTTGGTCACTTATGTGAAGCTACTTTTCCATTCCCCTTTTTAATCTTTTATAAGTAAGTGTAGCGCAGTGGTCAGAGCCTAGAGCATAAA
The DNA here is from genome assembly GCA_004026765.1 of Micronycteris hirsuta. Lineage (NCBI taxonomy): Eukaryota > Metazoa > Chordata > Mammalia > Chiroptera > Phyllostomidae > Micronycteris > Micronycteris hirsuta. Next base: position 15,528 of record PVJI01025359.1, on the reverse strand, counting down.
CGTAAAAGGCTCCTGAGTCAGAATCCCAGCTCCACTCTTGAGCTATGATACTGTGAACACGTTATATACCCTCCTTATTCCTCAGTTTTTGCTGCTAAAAAGGAGTAATAGTACCCTTTTTTAGGATACCTCAGAATACCTCTTGGGATTCTTATAATGTATAGCATTTAGAGCAGTGCCTGGCAAATAATAAGTGCTCTATAACTATTACCTATCATTACTGTTCTGATTCATGTTGTTATTGCTATATTTTTATTTTATACTTTTTAATGTACACAATATTTTGTATAGATTTTGATAATATAGTTGTCTAATATTTTGTGTCATATCTGTATAGTTTTCCAAATAATTCTTATTTGTTGTATATTTAGTATTCTGCTTCAATATATCATATGGATTGTTTTTAGAGTAAAATAATTATACTTAATATATTTCTCTGGTTAAAATAATTTTTATAATTGTTTTAATTCAGGACATGGCCCAGTAATCCATAATGCTGAAGCAAAAATTCAAGAATACATTTCTCACAGAAATGCTCGAGAAAAGCAAATTCTTACAATATTTCGTGAAAATTTTGAAAAATCATTTACAGTAATGGAGCTTGTAAAAATTATTTACAAGGTAATTTTTGTTTAGCTTATTTGTACATAACCACAATTTTATTAGAATAATCTGTTTACTAAGCTATAGTTACGATAAACTTATCACCTCCCAGAACACTGTTAATTTTATAAATAATGCCACTTGTATAGATTTGACATCAGCAACCTCAACTTTCTAGAACACAGAAGTTAAACACTGTCTGGCCTGGAAAACAAAAATAACCATTCTGAGCCATCATTAAACCATATACTTCACTCTGTAGGGGAGACCACATGATGATCAACATTTGTAATAACTTATGTATTATTCAAGCCATCTTGACTATCTGGTGTCCCAGCCTGTGGCAAACAAGAAGAGATCTGCTAGATGCTTGGATAATAGCAGTGAGGAGTAGTAGCAATGCCTGACTAACAGAGAAAGAACATGGAAAAGAACATGAGTAGAGAAAGTTAGTGTATAGAGAGAACCCCTCACCTCGGCGGCCTCTGAGCACATCCATTATATGACAGCACTATGTAGCAGTCAGTTAGTATAATTCAGTTTTTCAGGGAATGTTTATTAGAGAACTGCTGTGTAGGCAGTATACCTTAGAGGTTAAGAATGGAGGCTTTGGTATTAGATTAAATGGGTTTAAAAACTCCCACTACCACAACCTGTACAGCCAGAAGAAACAGGAGGGAGTAACTAAAGATGAGTTTGAAAAGGTACCTGGGGCCAATTACAACTAGTAAGGGACCTTAATGTCCTATAGGTCCAAGTATCAAAAGACAGTCAGATCATACTCAGTTTTGTCTTAAAAGGGAAAGATGATTTTTAAAAAGGGAGGGATGGATGAAGGGTTAAAACGATTAAAGATAAAAGTTCCATTAGCAAAAGAGTAAAGTAAATTCTGTGAAAGAGTTCATTTCCTCATAATACTAGAATCACTCTAGACTATTCATTGGTACATTGGGGTTTTTTTCTATTCTAAGTACAGGAAATGAACCAGGATAGGCAGGCATGATCAGGTTATGGGAAGCCTTGATTGCCAAGCTAACAAATTTGAGCTTTAGCCAATAACTTGGGAATGACCCATGACTCAAAGATCTTAGGCAAGGGATCAAGTAATGCAATCTAGAATATCACAGTGATGGAGATAGTATATGGTATTGGAGCTTAAGGGAGAGTTTAGGATCGGAGGTTCATATTTGGGAATCATTAATGCATGATATTGCTGTGGCAAGCTTGTTGAGTAAAAAGAGAAAAGAGTCAGTGATACAATGCATTGTAAATATCAGTGTTTAAGAGAACTCCAAGGAAGAGTATCCAGGATGAAAACTAAATGATAAAAGAGGTAGAATAACCCAGCCCTGGCTGGTGTAGTTCAGTGGATTGAGCACGGGCTGCGAACCAAAGGGTCGCCAGTTCGATTCCCAGTCAGGGTGCATGCCTGGGTTGCAGGCCAGATCCCCAGTGGGAGCCACGTGAGAGCAACCACGCATTGATGTTTCTGTCCCTCCCCTTCTCCCTCCCTTCCCTTCTGTCTAAAATTAAATAAATAAAATCTTAAAAAAAAAGAGGTAGAATAACCAAGGAAAATGTGTAAAGTTATTATCATGTAACCTAATAAACCATAGGGCCAATGTCTATAGCATCATCAAAGCTATCTAGAATAATTTTTACATTTATTTATTTATCCATTCATAAAATATTGAGTTCCTACTGTGTGGCATTATGCTAAACACTGGGTATTCAGTAGTGAACAAAACATACTGTTACTATCTTTGCGGAGCTTACACTCTATTTTATCCATAGGAATATAGATAAGAATATAGCGCCTAAAGCAAAACATATACAAGCTGAAATTGTTTTGGCTATTATTACATAAAAATGAATTTAAGTTAAAATTGTCTTTGTTGCACTTTTTTTTTTTTAAGATTTTATTTATTTATTTTCAGAGAGAGGAGAAGGGAGGGAGAAAGAGCAATGTATGGTTGCCTCTCACATGGTCCTCATTGGGGACCTGGCCCGCAACCCAGGCATGTGCCCTGACTGGGAATTGAACCGGGACCCTCTGGTTCCCAGCCCACGCTCAATCCACTGAGCTACACCAGCCGGGCTTTGTTGCACTTTTTTAAAGTTTCAAAGGATTAACTCTGTCCTTTGTTCTAAAAAAAGAAATGTTTTCTTTTACTGTCTTTTTTTAGAATACTCCTGAGTCTTTACATAAAATGGCTGAACATAATCTCATGCTTCATTTGAAAAAATTAGAAAAAGAAGGAATAATATGTAAGTATACCTACAAATTTTAATTCTTTTATTGCCAGCATTAAATTTTCTTTTTTTACATATGAACTAGTTTTCTTTAGGAAAAATAACACCCATCAGAGTCTTCCCCTGATTACCACTGGAGAGACGGGCACAGGAGGGGTCAGTGGTGCGAGGCCGATGGACCGCGAGTGGGAACCAAACACTTCCCTGGGGACTGGAACCTTGCTTAGTGGTCCCAGGCCTTGCCCACCAGGATGACAGTGCAAGGCGTGTAGTGGAGAGTAGCTTCTCTTCTCCCAGACCACAAGACCGCAAGGGATTTTAAATGTAGAAGATTTGGGAACAACTAAAGGTTTTAGCAATAAATACTAAATATAGTAACCTCAAAATTATTAGAGCAGTAATTCTACAATTGTTTACTGGTGTTAGGTTAATTTGTCAAATTAAGTATCTTTGTAGAAGCCTAATCCTTAACTGGTTCAAAGCTTGAATTTTTTGTAGAAGCTTCAGCAATGTTTTTAAAATTACAAACACAATTCCAACTTTATATTGAGCAACAAAACTATTTTAGCAATGAATGCTTTTTCTAGCCAGAAGATAAAATCCAGTGAATTTGTTTATCTGCTGTTAAATTTTGGCTCTTTAATTTTCTTTCCACAGTTAGCAACACAGATCCTGACAAGAAATGGAAAGCTCATCTTTAGTTTCAGATTAATGGAAGTTTGGTTGTTTTGCTTTGCTTTGTTTTTAGAGAATGGTATGTTCTCTTACCTATTATTATAGAGAATATGAGCATATAACATTGAAAATAACTCTAGATATACTTTAAAATAATGCCATCTTTTTTCTCAAATATATGATTTACATTTTACATCTATAATGTAGAATATTTTATCTAACCTAGGTCATACAACATTTTACCAAAAATTCAGGATCCAACAGTTTATCCACTTTCAGTCAATTAAGTAAAATGGTTAGTTTAAAAATAATAAAATTTATATAATTTAAGCTGGATATTATTCTTCGAGATTGGTTCTATTACCAGTGGCCAAAATACTATTTTCTCTAGCTCCTTCAGTAACAGCACAGATTTCTATGTAATCCTTCTTTTCTGCAACCCTTTTTTGTATATATAGATAATAGCTTTGTTTTCATGTTTGTATTAATTATATCATGATTCTATATTAGTTCTATAGCTCTTTATATTAGTTCTATTGCTCTTTATTTTCTTACAATGTATTCTACAAATGATTCATACACATCAACTTTTGATAATTAAAAAATATTGTATTCAACTGGAGAACATTATGCTAAGCGAAATAAGCCAGGCGGTGAGGGACAAATACCATATGATCTCTCCTTTAACTGGAATATAATCAACAAAAGAAAAAAAGCAAGAACAACATAACCAGAGACATTGAAATTAAGAACAATCTAACAATAGCCAGAGGGGAGAGGGAGAGGACTATGGGGAGAAGGGTTTATAGGAACCACGATAGAGGAGACATGGACAGAACCAAGGGGGAGGATGGAGGCACCGGAGGGAGGTGGGGAGAGAATGCAGACAACTGTAATCGAACAACAATAGAGTAATTTTTTTTTTAAGATTTTATTTATTTTTAGAGAGACGGGGAGGGAGGGAGACAGAGAGGGAGAGAAACAGCAATGTATGGTTGCTCCTCACATGGCCCTCACTAGGGACCTGGCCTGCAACCCAGGCATGTGCCCTGACTGGGAATCGAACCGGGACCCTTTGGTTTCCAGCCCGCACTCAATCCACTGAGCTACACCAGCCAGGGCTTTTTTTTTAAATTATATTCCCAGTTAAAGTCCTTATATAATAATTATTTCTGTCATCTATGGTACAAACAACTTGCTTTCCAAGTTTAGGTTTTAGTATAAAAATAGTCATCAGCATATATATAAATTATACCAAATTTTTTGAATTAGAGTATTATAAGTCAGGGCATTTTTTACATGAGCAATGTTGTTAAATAGTGATTAGGTTCTCAGGGTAGCCCACCAATGCTTTTTTAACCCATAAGGTTACCCTGGCTGGGTAGCTCAGTTGGTTAGAGTGTCATCCCAGTATACCAAGGTTGTAGGTTCAGTCCCCACTCAGGGTACATACAAGAATCAACAAATGAATGCACAAATGAGTGGAACAGCAAATTCACGTGTCTCTCTCTCTCTCTTAAATCAATAAATAAAAAAATTAACCCATAAGGTTGCCAAACTGCAATACTAAAATGAGCTCAGAATGCTGAGCGTGTGCTTTATTTACTCTTCCCTAAAAATAAGATTTTAATTTTTTTTAACTTTCTTTGACATCCTCCCATCTTTCTGTCCTTTTCCCTAAGACCTGAGCATTTTCATACTATTCTTCTAAATTCTTATTCTCATGCCCTAGAGATCTGCTGTGTTCTTGAAACCGTCCCATATTACAAAATAACTGTGAACTCAACAAAAAATCAAGCAACCCAATTGAAAATGGGCAAAAGATTCAATAGGAACTTCTCCAAAGAAGATACACAAGTGGCCAATGAACACATGAAAAGTTACTCAACATCTTAAGTGATTAGAGAAATGCAAATTAAAACCACAATGAGCCCTGGCTGGTGTGGCTCAGTGGCTTGAGGGTTGGCCTGCGAACCAAAGGGTCACTGGTTCGATTCCCAGTCAGGACACATGCCTGGGTTGCAGGCCAGGTCCACAATAAGGGGCACATGAGAGGCAACCACACATTGATGTTTCTTTCCTTCTCTTCATCCCTTCCCCACTCTCTAAAAATAAATAAAATAGAATCTAAAAATAACAAAAAAACCACAATGAAATACAACCTCATGCCCACTCAAGTGACTATTATGTTTTAAAAAAGAAAATATGAAGTAGTAGGGAAGATATGGAGAAATTGAGACCCTTGTGCATTTCTGGTGCTAATGTGAAATTGTGTAGCTTCTATGAAACACTATAGTGGTTCCTCAAAGAAATTAAACAGTTACTGCATGACCCAGTAACTGTACTTCTGGGTCTGTACCCGGAAGAATTGAGCGAGGACTTGAGCAGATATTTGTACACCCAGGTTCACGGCAGCGTTACAATAGCCACAAGTGGGAACAACCCCAGTGTCCATTGAAGGATGAATGGATAAGTAAAATGCTGTATAGACTACACAGGAATAATATTGAGCTTTCCAAAGGAAGAAAATTGACACACGCTTCAATATGGATGAAGCTGAAGACGTTACCTTAAGTGATAGATACCAGCTCAAAAGGACAAATGCTATATGATTCCACATTTATGAGGTACCCAGAATAATCAAATTCATAGCGGCAGTAGAATGGTGGGTGCCAGTGGCTGGGAGAAGAGAGAAGAGGGGAACTATTGTTCAGTAGTTAAAGAATTTGAGTTTGGGAGGATGAAAAAAATTTTAGAGACAGATGGTGGTCATGATTATACATAGAACAATGTGAATGTACTTAATACCACTGAGTGGTACAGTTAAAATGGTACATTTAAAAACAGTAACTATAAATATCCTCCCCAACACCAGCACCAAAAAAGAAAAAAATCAATATTCCCATTCCCTAAGTATAGTACATATCAGCAAAATTTAGATAAGAAATCTGATTATATGAATATATGAATGTTTAGTTATGTCTTAACCCGCTTCTCCTCTATTCTTTCCTGTCTCCGAATCAAAACACCATTCAGCTGGTCAAACCAGAAAACCTAATAGTCACTTATGTTAAACCCCCCTCCTTCATCTCATACCCAGTTCTTCATCAAGTACTGACTATTCCGTCCCTCTTACTCCACCAATACTCCTTAGTCCAGGCCATCATCCTCTCTTGCCTAGACTACTGTGGTAGTTCTTAACTCCGATCTTCCAGCTTCCATTCCTGGAGGGAGTTAGGGAACAAGGGTGAGAGGGCATTCTTAACTGAGGAAACTTTATGCACAAAGCCATGATTCCATATTATTGTTGTTGTTTTTTTTTTAATGTACCATACCACACTTCAAGCTGCAGGTGGATATATTGGAAGACAGGTAGGTGATAATAGAAAGCTATCAAGCATTGGTAATTGAAGGTGTCTAGGCAACTGAGCTTAACAAAAACAATGGCATTCATTAAGTATCCACTTTGTGCTGGGTGCTGGGTCAGGCACTGGAGGTAGACAGGTGAACAAAACAGCATCTCTGCTCTCAAAAGAAATTCATATTCTAGTTTTGGAGACATATCCAATATGCAGTGCCATTAAATTTGTTTGGAGTAGAGGAAGAGTATCTAACTTGGTTGGGTTGTAGAAAGCTGCTTAGAGCAGCCTGAACTCAGTCTTAAAAGATGAGTAAGTGGTAGCCAGGTGAAGACATTAGGGATATTTGGGAGATGAGAAGAATTGTTCCAGTTGGAGCAGTATATGCACATAAACGGAGATATGGCAGTGCGTCACATGGTTAGGAAGCAATATGGCTAACCTATACAGTGTCGGTGGGTTGAGGTCCTAGAGAAGAATCTCATGGGAACACAGAAATCTCACAGGAACCAATATGCTGACACCCAGCCATGCTTCACACAGGCTGGAGTACACACATAATTTAGGAATCATTTTGTTGCCTCCTCGACAGCGAGGGTTTGTCCCCAACCATCATGGTGATTTCATTCCTCTTTTTGTTTTGTTTTGTTTTTTAATTTTTTATTTCATTTTTCCATTACCATTTAGTCCCCTTATGCCCCCCACCGCTGCAATCACCACACGGTCATTCATGTCCATGAATCCTTCCTTTTTTGTTTCTGTCACTGCAGCCATTACTTTGCCTTCCATTCAGTATACCCACTAGGGTTGGGTTACTCATAAGCTTCTGCTTGCCAGCTGACTATATACTCAACAGTTTCTGTATTCTTGGCATCATCTCTGCCTTGCCTCTGTATATCTTCAGCTTCTGTTTTGCAACAACTGAGTAGTCCTCTATGTGTCTTGGAGTCTGATATCCTCATAGGAGAGGACCTGATTGGTGTAATTAATCACTTGGGACCAGAAGGGTCACCGGAAACTGTTAGGAGAGTACCCCATTCAGAGGCAGTGGCAGGATAAGCATTCTGACATTTGGCCTTTTCAGTACAGTGAGGGAAGGAAAAGGGAAGAAGCAGAGGGGATCTCAAAGGTAGAAGACTGGGGAGCATGTAAGAGAAATGTTTTAGGAAAGGAATAGCACTTAGAAACTGATGAGATCTTGAGAGGTGGGGATGAGGTAGAAAGGGAGAAGTCTAGTACGACAATGTTTCTGGCTTACACAGTTGAGTAGATGTTGATCTGATCACCAGGATGAGAAAATACAGGATGAGAATGGGGTGAGTAGAGTGAGGAAAAGAAGAAAGAAGCACTGGAGTATAGATAGGAGTCTGGAGTACCAAGGAACATCCAGCGGGAGATATCTACTAGGCACTTAGATCTATGGAGCTGGAGCTAAATAAATAGGGTATATTTTGTTGCAAGTGACAGAAACTTAATTTCAGCTGGCTTAAGCAAAAGGGAACGTTGGTTGGCACCCAGTCTGAGAAGGATAAAGGTGGAGCCAGGCTTGAACAGGGACAAAGATTTGGGTTCCCATCAATATAACCCCAAAACTCTCAACTCAGTGTTTTGGAGTAGAGACCCCCAAACACCATGGCTTCTTCTCATGGCAGGGGACATGGCTATGGACAGCTTGGGCGCGTACCCCACCTAATCCATAACCAGCAGGGAAAGCTGGGTCTTCCAGCTTCAGTTTAGGAAATGTGGAGGAAAGACTCAATGATTTATATTAACTCCTTACCGTCCCTTAGGCCAGTCCCTATGGTCAAGAAAACCCTGAAGTACTGTATTTGGCCCTGCTTTGGTCTTTTGCCTATTCCTGTGGTCAGAGTGTGTGAGATCTGTTCTCAGATGCAGCAGAATATCACAGGAAGATTCTCAACTAATATTAATTCCTTATTGAATAGCTTTGCTTTCTTTTCAATGTGTATAAAATATATGAGGGGACTCCCAAGAAATGATATTATCTTCCGGAGGGTGGGCTCCTTGTAGCACAGGCTTCTCCAAGTAGGTGAGTGTTCTAGGAGCCCATCTGTAGCAGTGCACCAGCTGGTATCATTGTGAGAGGCTGCATTGGGCTTCAGTGAATTTTTTTTTTAAGACTTTCAGAGCATTTGTCCATTTCATGGTGGATGATTTATGAGCACGCCTGCCAACACCTGTGCTGAGTGTTGAGTAGTTTTTGACCATAAATGGCATGTCCCCCATGCCCCACCCTCCCTATTCGCCTGATCTTGCCCTAAGTGACTTTTATTTTGTTTCCCCAATGAGAAAAGTCCTCTAAGGGAAACTGCCAATGGGGAAGAGGTGAAACAAAAAACAGCAGAAGTACTGATGATGGTCCTAAAACACCTCTAGCTGATCAGTAAATAGAAAATTATTCTGATAAAAAAAAAATGAGGCAGTTATTCCAAAAAACAAAGGCTATTTAGTAAAGGAAATAGTGATGAAATGCCGTCTGCCTCTGCATTTTAACATTGGCGATAATGTAAACACTGACTAAAATTTGTGTTATAACAGAGGAAAGGAAGCAGGAGGTTAAGAATGCTAAATCATCACCTATGATAGGCAAAGTCAATGAAGTCTAAACTTGACAAATAAATAAAAGTATAAGCATCTTAGTGGTTAATCCCAGGGGAGGAAAGAATCTTAAAAAGAGAAACCAAGGAGAAATGTTTTTTCCTGTTGCTGGTAGTTAACTTTTTTAATTAGGTACATTTTATTAGTTTGATATAAATGAAACATTTTAATTTATGGAGACTGACATTATGGAGACTTCCAGTCAAGATGGAGGCATAGGTAAACATGCTTTGCCTCCACACACAACTACAGCAAAAACTACATCTAGACTACAAAACAAATATCACCCAGAACCATTAGAAAACTGAGCTGTATGGAAGTCGAACGACCAAGGATTTTAAAAAGCCACATTCATCCAGATGGGTAGGAGGGGCAGAGACGTGGAGAGGTGGTGGAATGGGTGGCCCCACATTGACAAGTGGTGGATAAAAACTGGGAGGGATACCTCAGGAGTGAGTGTCCCAGTCCCAGACCAGACAACCCAGCTCAGGGTTCCAGCACCGGGAAGAAAAATCCCCATAACTTCTTGCTGTAAAAACCAGTGGGGGTTGGGGTGGCAGAAGAAACTGCACAATTCTCAAAAGACTCCTCTTAAAAGGCCCACAGTGGACCTAGGACTCATGTAGACATTCCACCTCTGGGATTCAGCACCAAGGCCACAGCTGGAAGGCCATAACTGGCAAAGGGAAAAGAGGAGAAAGTGAAGTGTGAGTGTAGGAAGACAGCTACTTCCTGGGCAATCTCCGGAAGCTAGGCAGTGTCATTGTTCCCTCTCTGAGCCCTCCCCACACAGAGCCACAAAGGGTGGAACAGGTTGCCCCACCTGGGTGATTACCTAAGGCCCCGCCCCACATAATGTACAGGTGCCTTTTCTACAATAGCCACACTACTACCTAATCAAAGCAGCTCTGTCTAACACATAGAAACAAATACAGGGATGTTGCCAAATTGAGGAAACAAAGAAATACGGCCCAGATGAAAAAACAGAACAAAACAGGAAAAGAACCAAATGAAATGCAGATAAGCGATCTATCAGATGCAGAATTCAAAACGCTGGTTATCAGGATGCTCACAGAAACCATTCGATACTGCAACAGCGTAAAAAAGACCCAGGCAGAGATGAAGGTTGCATCAAGTGAAATAAAAATCTACAGGAACCAGTAATGGAGTGGATGAAGCTGGGAAATCAATGATTTGGAACATAAGGAAGGAAAAAGCATTCAATCTGAACAGCAGGAAGAAAACAATTCAAAAAATGAGAAGAGGCTTAGGAATCTCTGGGACAATTTTAAACATACCAACATCCAAATCATAGAGGTGCCAGAAGGAGAAAAAGAAGAGCAAGAAATTAAAAACTTACTTGAAAAAACAATGGAAGAAAACTTCCCTAATTTAGTGAAGGAAATAGACAATACAAGTCCAGGAAGCACAGAGTTCTAAACAAGTTGGACCCAAAGAGGACCACACCAAGATACATCATAATTAAAATGCCAAAGATTAAAGATAAAGAGAATCTTACAAGCAGCACGAGAAAAGTATAGAGTCACCTACAAAGGAGTTCCCATAAGACCGTCAGCTGATTTCTCAAAAGAAACTTTGCAGGCAAAAATGGACTGAAATATTCAAAGTAATGAAAAGCAAGGACCTACAACCTAGATTACTCTATCCAGCAAAGCTATCATTTAGAATGGAAGTACCGATAAAGTGCTTCCCAGACAAGCTAAAAATAAAGGAGTCCATCATCATCAAGCCATTATTATATGAAATGATAAGGGGAACTATATAAGATAAAGATCAAAACTATGAACACTAAAATGGCAACAAATTCACAACTATCAACAACCACATCTAAAAAACACATTAAGCAGCCCTGGCTGGTGTAGCTCAGTGGATTGAGCGCAGGCTGGGAACCAGAGGGTCCCGGTTCAATTCCCCGTCAGGGCACATGCCTGGGTTGCAGGCCGGGTCCCCAGTGAGGGCCACGTGAGAGGCAACCATACATTGCTGTTTCTCTCTCTCTCTCTCTCTGTCTCCCTCCCTTCCTCTCTCTAAAATAAATAATAATCTTTTTTTAAAAAGGCTCATTTAAAAAAAATAAATTAAAAATAAAAAACACACTAAGCAAGCGGAACAGAAACAATCATAGATACAGAGATCATTTGGAGGGTTGTCAGCTGGGTGGGGGGAAAGTTGCAGGGAGTAAGAAGTACAAATTGGTAGGTACAAAATAGACAGGGATGTTACAGTGTAGGAGCCCTGGCTGGTGTGGCTCAGTGGACTGAGCACCAGCCTGTGCACTGGAAGGTTGCCTGTTCCATTCGTACTCTGGGCACATGCCTGGGTTGCCCGCCAGGTCCCCAGTTGGGGGTGGGAGAGAGGCAACCTATCACTATTTCTCTCACGCATCATGTTTCTCTCCCTCTCTTTCTCCCTCCTTTCCCTCTCTCTAAATAAATAAATAAAACCTTTTAGAAAAAGAACAGTATAGGTAATGGAGTAGCCAAAGAACTTACATGCATGACCCATGGACATGAACTAAGGGAGGGGATTGCTGGAGGGAATGGGGGTACCAGGCAGAGTGGGGCAAAATTGGGACAAATGTAATAGCATAATCATTAAAACATACCTAACATAAAGAATGCAAAAAAAAAAAATACTGATGTTACACACTGAGTAGGTTCCAACTCAGTCCAATGGAACAAGCACTTTTGTACTAGAATTCTCTTCTGAAAAATTATCAAGAACTGGGAACAATGAAAGGTACATGCTTATTTAATGTTCTCTTAGGCTTAAGGCTGAAGGAATCTTTAAGTTCGTATTCCTCAGCAGATAGAATTTTCAAGCATAAAATTTTCCCTAAAAGTAAATATCCTGACCTATTTAACTAGACTGAAGGGCCTGGAGAATTAAGGTGAACTGGAGACTTTTAAAGTTTCACTGTAGTATGAAAACCATCTACAGAGAACTAAACCCAAGTTTACTGTATCCAGGAAGTAGCTCTATCGTAGATCCCAACTTCGTTTTCCAGGCACAATATGGCAGATTATTGAAGATCTATCATAGCTTATTTCTCTTGTAGAGATCTAAACTGAATTGAGGATTCAGTAACTAACCAATGTAAAGAGTAGAGAGAGGACTCAGCCTCTCTCAGAGTGCTCAGCCAACACCACTTCTTCGCTATGGTTGGTTAAGTTATCCACGACAAATCCTACAGGAAAGCTAACACATATGACAGATTCCCTCACTTATTTCTACTAAGGTTTTTAAGAAGTTTGGGGTGGTTGACCACAAAGAACCAAAGAATACACCTCTGAAGAAAATAATTTTTTTCTTGATATGCTTAAATTGAAGACCAATCTGGAAAAATGTGTGTTGCCATAAATCAGAGGTTTCGAATATAAATCAGGATGCAGCAATTGAGGGTTCAAGTATATGACCCTATCGTGCATGATTATATTAATACTGTGGTATCTTTGGTACTTATGTGTTATGAGTAAAAAGCATCTGTACCAAAAGACTAGTAATTAATTAGTTTTCCTGTGTCTTTCCCCATTCTATAAGATTTTAATCCACTGAGTATCAATTTCTTCCTTTTAAGGTGAGACTATCCTCTTGGCATAAAATACAACCTACACTGTTGATATTTTCCCAAGGGCTGAAGAAAATTTTTCACTAGAAGCAGCTCTCTGGTTTTACACCACAGAAGTTTTTCCCAGCCTGCTTGGTGGAACTAGCTTAATCCTGCTTCATTCCCCTGCCTGAATGTTCAAAGAATTGCAAAACTGCATGTCACAAATGGCATATCTCAAGATTTCATATCTAAACCTGAAACTTTAAGAAATATCGTTAACCATTCACTCTTTCAGAGAAAAAATGTGGTCTTGGACCACTCTTATTACGCTCAACTGGACCGCTTATTACAAATGCAAATTTCTGGTCCCTACCCAGATTTACTGAATCCAAATTTCTGAAGAGGACCAAGGAATGTAATTTTTCCATTGGCTCTTTTACTGCATCAATTATAATTTAGCATTGTGTTATTGGTTTTTATTGTATCAAAGGTCGGCATGAGGTACACACATATAAAGTCTCTTGGGGGCGGGGGCGCGGATTATGCTATTGAGGCAGTTGTGTTTTACTCTTCAATGTTCTTCAGTGTCCATGGAACAAAATCTCAGATTTCAGACCTAGGAAAAAACTATTTTTTTGTCCTATGAACTGGTATGTTTCCCTTGTTGGACTAGTACTTGTCAGATTTGACTAATTCTCAGAATCATCTGGGAAACTTTTAAAACATACACAACTTCCCAGACCCCAAGCAAGACCCATTCATCAGAATCTCCAGGTTAGGGAGGGCCCACGTGAGAGTGATCATTAACTACATCTCAAAAACCCTACGTGGGACGATATCAGTTAATTCACCATGTTCACTTTTTGCTTTGGCATCCTGGAAGCTAGTCTTAAAACATCTTTTCTTGGAATTCAGTTCTTTGATATAATTATTCTCCTTTTCTTTCCCCCATTGTATTACTTGTCTCATTTAGTATGTCTTTAATGAATTTCAGCTTCAGAGGAAATAACTTACAGTAATACTATCCTTTCAAAAGGACTCGTGGACATGTGGGTATAAGGGGACTAAATGGTAATGGGAAAAAATACAATAAAAATTAAACCAAAAGAAAAAAAATAGTATCCTTTGGACCAGCATATTTCTTGCAATAGCATTTATTAAGCCTAAAGTAAATCAGTTATTAGTATTACAGAGTAAAAGAATATTGTGAACATAAAAGTTTCATCATTCAGACTTAATGGAGGCTTCATGGAAAACTCCTGTTTGAAAGGCATTCTGAAAACCATTGCTCTTAAATGCTGTCTACATGCTGATCCTTTCGTAGTTCAAACGCACGATGATGGGGTGTTCACGCTATTGTGATAGATGTGCCTCCCCCAACCCTTATTACAACATCGGCACGTTACCCATGTGACGGGAAGTAGATAGATAGATAATAAACGCCGTGTATATTTAAGATATTTAAGCTTCTGGTACCCCTTTAGTCCTTTCGCTAATGGGCACCCCCAACACTGAATACATGCTTCTTGTTATGTGCCACCTCAGAGGTCTAATCCATGTTAGTGGTGTTAACCATTACCACCATGCTGAATAATTTCCAGATGTGCACTTGAGCTTCACTCATTCACCATACCCCAGGCCTATATCTTTTGCTCTCTGCAGGAACTTTTCATTTGGCTATCTCCCAAAGTCCAGACATCAATGTGAAGAAATTCAATACATCTAAAACCAAGCTCTTCTGCTCATTCCACAATTTCACATTCCTGGTTACCACCCTTCCCAACTCACCATTTGGGTGAATAGCATCACCGTTCTCCCATATCCCAAGCTGTGTTAGTCCTTAGTCACTCCTATTTCTTTTAATCCCCACTCCACTTAGCACAGCAATATTTATGCTATAATTTTAGAATATAGATTCAATTTGAAGACCAAGAAAATGCTGGTGCTTAAAAGGAGTGATCAGTTGCCTAGGAAGTGCAGGTGGCTTGCTTCAGAGGGACAGAGGCTATCATTTGTCTTAGTTTCAAGGAGTCATCCATTTCTCTCTTGTTCCCTGGCCTAGTCTTCATTTCCCAAATAAAACTAGTAATTGATTTTCTTGTTCATGGCCTATTCCTGTTCCCATTCATCATGGTGGTGGTGGTAGTAACAGTTTAGTAATAGTATTCCTCATCTGTAGAAAAGAAATGACAATAAATAATTCAATGAGTTGTTACTGAGATAGCATAGTAAGAAGCTAAGAAAATTTCTTGTCAAGTGGAATAGGGAAACTGAGACAGATAGCTGAACATAATGGCCAAGCAATTTATAGCCAGGTGCAGATGGTCACCAGAGCAGAAGGCCCTGAGTGCCTAGCAGGGGGCAAAACTGGGAAAACAAGGACCCCACCCCAAGGCTAACCCTTCCCTTAGCCTTTTCTCCCTGGAGACAACATCTAGGAGATAACAT
>PVJI01025358.1:0-20607 GCA_004026765.1 Micronycteris hirsuta | reverse complement strand
GGCATTAGAGGTGTCAGGCTACAAGGACCTGGCAAGGAGGAGCAGGGAGCCCCGCCCTGGGTGGGTGTCTTGGGGGAACTCCCCATTTCCAGGTGGGAGAACTGCCTTGTGCCCCCACTTGAATGGCTTAGGTCTTGATATTTGGTTTATAGGAAGTTAACTGTGAAAGGGACCGCTTTTAACAGACTCTCGTGAACATTAATTCATCTGCCTAGTCCTTAGTGCGGGCCTCGTCTGTGCGGTCGGGGCTGGAGGTGCCGGGATGCAGCGGACCCTGTGACCAACAGCGTCTGTGTCCTTACGGAGCTAACACTGCAGTGGGGAAATGATAACAGACCACAGCCAACATCAGATGATGGGACAGTATGAGGTGGTGATGCCAACACAGCAGGGCGGCACGGGAGACACCGGAGCACATTAAACACAGGGCTCAGCAAACACCGGCCTGGTGATGGGACATTGAGTTCATCTGATTACAAGAAGGAACAATCCACGGGAAACTCGGGTCAGAGTCCTGCAGCCGGAGGCACAGAAAGCGCCGAGGCACTGAGGGAGGAGCCAGCACGGCGTGTTCGAGGAGCACGGAGAGGGTGTTACAGGGACACAGACTAGACACAGCCCCTGCCTTCACGGAGCCTAAGTCTGAAGTCGCTCACAGCTAATTGCCACCTAGTGGAGTGTGTTGATGGAAGGGCCACAAATTACTTGGGCAATACAAACCCAAATACTTCCCATACAGCCTAGAGGATCAGGGAGAGCTGCCTGGATGAGGGGATATCTAATCAAGGACGTAAATGACAGGTAGCCGAAGAGGAGAGGAGGGGTTTCCGGCAGAAGAAACAGGACGTGCAAAGGCCCAGAGGTGGGCCAGGGCCTGGTAGAGTCACTGCGGTAACTGCAAGTAGCGGGGTGTGGCTGGACCCCGGAGCTGAAGTGCTGGGGTGGGGCTACGGCCAGGGTGCGTGGAAGTGCTGGTGGAAAAGGCAAATTCCAGGGACCTGACACAGCAGAAAGGACTGGCCCAAGGGCAGCCTGAGCAGTGGGGGACAAGGGCAGGCGCTGGAAGCCTCAGAAAAGCAGATGGCCGCGTGTCTTCTGGCTTGGTGGGTAATCAAAGTGCGTTTTGAAGGGTGACTGAGTCAGATCGAGTCCTGACTTGTCCCCTGCCCTGCTGTGGACACTCCCAGAAAGTGTCCGCAATCACTCCCCCTCTCTGAGCCTCAACTTCCCCATCTGTCCAATGGCATAACCTATTTACTGAGCTCTTGTGCAGATTTCATGGGAACTGTGTAGGTAAGCTCCTAGCACACAGCAGAGGCACTCAATGCATGTCCACTCCTTTCCCTGACCCTCGGCCTTGGGCACCCACTGTACCCCTCTGGGTCTCTGATTTGTCATCTGCAGAGTGGGAAGTGGGAGGCTTGCTGTGGGTGCTCCAGCGGGAGTTGATGAGGCGACCGCAGGCTCAGGACACACCCACAGGGCCAGCGATCTCCGATCTCATTATCTTCCCTTTCTCCCGCCCCAGCAGGAAGAACCAAGACAGCATGGCGTGGCGGGGGCTGGCGTTGGCGGCTTGCCTCCTTGTGCTCCCCTCCACCACAGCGGACTGCCTGTCCCGCTGCTCCTTGTGTGCTGTGAAGACCCGGGATGGGCCCAAGCCCGTCAACCCACTGGTAGGTTTCGGGCAAGTCTCCTGGCCGCCCAGGCCCCGGGGCTGTGTGTGGAAGGGACTGTGAGTGCGCGGGGCCCACAGAGGGAAGAGGGCAGGCCTGGGCAGTGGTATGCCTGTGCTGCAGACTCGTCCCACCTGGGCAGGGCGCGTCCTGCTCTGTGGCCAGCCTGGGAGCCAGGGACTGCTGCTATCTAGCTCCTATTTCCTCTCCACGCCTCACCAGCATGGGCTGACTCAGGCAGGAGACAACCGGGTCTCCAGGGAGCCTGATGCCTGGTAAAAAGGAGTGTCATTCTTGAGGTGGGCTGACTTCGGGGGTCAGCAGCCTTGGAGTAACTTTTCACGGCTTCTTACCATCAGGCTGATGGGCACCTCCAAATCTGGTCACTTCCATGGGAGGAGCTCTTTCCACCACGCCTCAGTGCCGGGATCCGGTTGATGGGATCCAAGCGTGGCTCCTGTCCTGGGTCTTAGCATCTCTTGGCCCAGCCTGATCGGCTCTGCTTCGAGTCAAGCTTCCCCCCGTTCCTGCTCTGTGACAGCAGACAGTCTGGAGCAGAGCAACCAAGGGCGTGGTGGACAGAATGCAGCCTTGGTTCTGCTACTTTCTCGTTCTATGACCGTGGAAGCTTCTCTCTGAGTCTTAGTTTTCTCATCTGCAAAATGGGAGTGATTCCATGAAATGATGATGCAAAGTGTTACATTCACAATTCTGCCATTCTTTGCTGAGCTGAGCACAGCTTGCCAGGCACTGCCCACACCTGATCCCAGGAGAGAGCAGGGGTTAAGCCGGACGGCTCGTGACATTAGACGGCCTGGGCCCAAGTTCCAGAGCTGTGCAGTGTTGTCGTTGTCGTCATCGTCACCCTCACCATCATCATCAGCGTGTTTGAATTCTCCCAACACTCCTGTGCACTAGACAAACATCCCTCCATGTGCTCTGTCCACCGCTCCACATTGCTTCTGTCCTGCTCTATGGCATGTCTGCAGCGTCCTCCACACCTAGGAAAGGTTGGGAGAACCAGCCACTCCCTCTGGAGCAGGAGTGGAAGACACGGGTAAACGCAGCAGAGCACTATGGGAAGACCTGACTTCCCATTCCGGCATTGCTGCTGTGCCCCAGGGAAAGCTGTTTCCTTTTCCCATGTCTGTTTCCTCATCTTCCGCTGGGGCACAAAGTCACCTACCTTTATGCACCTCTGGAAACACTAAAGTGGGCAGCCTGGGGCTTAGGGGTCACAGCTTATTTTGATTTTCTTGGTCATTGGACAGAAGATTTTCTGGGGATGGAGGTATGTGTGCTTTGACAATTTGATGGCGGTGACGTCACTACTGTGGTCTTTTGCAGATTTGCTCCCTGGAATGCCAGGCTGCGCTGCTGCCCACTGAAGAGTGGGAGAGATGCCAGGGCCTTCTGTCCTTCTTCACCCCCTTCCCTCTGGGGCTTGGTGGAAAGGAAGACTCAGAGAGCAAGACAGCTTTGGAAGAGGCCTACAGCGAGCTGACCAGGCCCAGGGGGCCCTACCTGAAAGAGCTGGAGAGAAACAGATTCCTCCTCAGCACTCCAGCAGAGAATGCTCTGAGCAGGAGCCTAGCAGAGAAGCTCAGGGATCTCTCTGGCATGTTGGAGGAGGGGTCCGAGTCGGAGCTGATGGGGGACACGCAGCTGAATGACGGCGCCTTGGAAGCTGGCACACTGCATTCTGATGAGGAGGACCCCAAGGAGCAGATTAAACGTTATGGGGGCTTCCTGCGAAAATACCCCAAGAGGAGCTCCGAGGTGGCTGGGGCGGGGGTGGGGGAAGGGGAGGGGGTGGGCCACGAGGACCTGTACAAGCGCTACGGGGGCTTCCTGCGGCGCATCCGTCCCAGACTCAAGTGGGACAACCAGAAGCGCTATGGAGGTTTTCTCCGGCGCCAGTTCAAGGTGGTAACTCGGTCTCAGGAGGACCCCAGTGCCTACTCCAGAGAGCTTTTTGATGCTTAAACACCTGCCCGCCATGGAGGTGAGTCAGGAGCCCTCCCCCCACCCCCAATCAGAGTGCACTTGCTCTTCCTCCTTACGTGCCCTGTCCCCACGCTCAGCGCAACATTGCCGACCCCGCATCCACGCCCAGCGTGTCTCTCTCCCGCCCTGAGTGCCGTGTTTGTCGGGGTCGGTGAGCCAGGAGGATGGAGGTTCCCCCCTTCAGAGGGCTTAGTGTTTGGCTCAGACCCTAGACCTCCAAAGCCACTGCTTTTCCTATCAATCCCTCCACCCCATTCACGGGACTCCCCAGTTCCAGAAACCCAGGCTGATTTCTTCATCTCTCTGCACCTATTGTTTCCAAGCTTTGCTGATCCCATGCCCCTCTCAGAAGAAAAATAAGCATACCTCCCATGCAGATATAGTCATTTAGGTAGTATGTATGGACCATAAAACAGAAAAAGTAGAAATGTGAAATAAGAGAAATAAACATAGGCATCCTAATATTTTGTTCCCAAACCTCAAAAGATCTGTGCACCCCACTTTGAAGACTGTACTTTAGGTGAAATGCTCACACACGACCTTCAATTGGAGCAGGAGTTTCTGCACTAGAAAGTTCAGTCTTCTAGTGGATGAAATGTTGGTGTGCTTTGAGTTTTCATTGTTTAGAAACACATCTTAAAGCACTGAGTTTCTGGACTTCAGCCCATGTGGGTACCCTGGACAGCGCCCAGCGTCTCCCAGGCAAGGCGGAGCAGCCCCTCCCTGAAGGGTTGCGGAGAGCAGCTCTCCCTCTGACTGCCGGAACGATCGAGGAGGGAGCACGGCAGACCAGTCTGTTCTGTGCAACAAACTCAGAATGTGGACCAGTTCCCTCAGCCCTCATCAAGCTCATTAAACTGATCGGTGTCACACTCCTACCCCAGGATGAATTGGAGCTGAGCGGCGCTGACGAGGTTAAGCGCGGCCATGTTCTTGAGCAGCTGAGTCTGCTGCCAGGCGTCCAAGCCATCTGGCCAAACATATGCAGTGGGCATTGCGTAAGGGAATCGAGGAGCAACCGTGAGAGAGCGAAAAGGCCCTCCTCCCTCCCATGGCGATTCTTCCCTCTTAATGTCAAAATATTAATAAAACCAGGAGAAGAATGAAATGATTACGTGTTTGATGATAAGTGAGCTCCCTTGATGCAGAGATCTCAGAACCAGAGGCAGAGGTCTCCCAACGCCTTGGTTTCAATCAAAGTGCCCTGCTCTCTGTCTCTGTTTTGCTCACTTGTCCTCAGGCACCGTGGTTTGGCTTGTGGGTCCAGGAGGCTGGGCTGGATAGGAGAGGAAATGGACTTGAGTTTGGTTAATTTGTATAAATCCTACTGAGCGCAGCGGTTCTTGTGCATCTCCCAGCTCTCTCATGATGTTCTGAAATGTATTGATCATTTTAGGATTACTTTGTGGGCTTCATAAAAATCCCATTTATGCAATTTACTTGGAATTTGCTTAATCCTTAGTAGGCCTGTGTTATTTCCCACTCCTTCAGTACAATAAATAAATAAAATTGTTGATGACTTGGAGGCTGTGTGTATGTATGTCTCGGTCCCCAGGGAGCGAAAACACTATTTGCAGAAAAGAGTGCTGGGAAATGAAAAATACGCAGGTGCATGCATGCGCACACAGTTTTATGTTAGAAAACTAAATTTAAGACAATACAAAGAGCATAGCCCTAAGTTTGAGATCTGTGTGACCTTGGGTAAGTCAGTTGGCCTCTCTGAGCCTTAGCTCAGTAAAATAAAGACTAATAAAGACAGAGTGCCAGCTTTGCAAGGTGGCTGAGAGGGTTAGAAGCAATCATATATACAAAACTCCTCGAACATAATAGGTGCTCAGTAAAGGAGCGTTTCCTTCCCTACACTGTCTCCTAGGACAGTGGCAAAGCTTAAGTGCCCAGCCGCACAGTGAGGGGAGCAGGGGGAGGTGCTGCTGCCTGAAGTGTCGGCTGTGACCTCTGCTGGATGACAGGGAGGGAGAGAAAAATGCCCCTGGACAAGGGTGAGTGTGCTAGACATGAAGAACTCTCTAGCGCTGGCCAGGTCTCTCAGTTAGGGCATCATCCCACTATACCAAGGTTGCAGGTTCGATCCCTGGTCAGGGCACATACAAGAATCAACCAATGAATGCATAAATAAGTGGAACAACAAAAATCAATGTGTTCGTCTCTCTCTTTCAACGCATTAAAAGAAGAACACTAGAAACTGGGTGGCAGAATGTCCTTTTCTGAAATGACATCCTTCATTAAATGGCACAGATGAGATGTCTTTAAATAGAGCTAATGTGAAAGAGACACAGCGGCCACAGACCCTGCGGGCTCATTTGGACACTGGCTTTCTGTGTGACTTCATGGAGGGTCTTGTTCATTCTTTCATTCCTTCAGGTAATTCAAGGCCTACTGTGTGGCGGGACTTTTGCTCAGTGCTGGAGATACAGGAAATTAAAAGGGACATGGTCTCTGCTCTTATGGAACTTACAGTCTAGTGGGGAGACAGAAATAACAAAATTATAAGTCTAAAATAAAAAATTTAAATTGAAAATAAAAGTTAAAACTTGTAATTGTTGTGAAAGAAGCAATTGGGATTTATTAATAATGGATAACAGGGGTAGGGGAGAACATTCTCAGGGTGCTCAAGAAATCCTTCCTGAGGAATATTCCATTCTTGATATTCACAGGATCATCAAGTTGAGAGGAACCTGAGGCAGGGGTTAAATTCTCCATCTGCCCATGCCATGCCAAAATTCACGCCTTGATAATAAATTTTAACCTGTTTAAATGCTTTCACTGACTTGGATTTCATAACATATTTCTACTTCTTAATGATTCAGTATTGAAAATTTTCATCTTTGTCGGGTTGATATTTAGATTTCTGTAACTTTTGTGCATTGGGTCTCGTTCCTGCTGTCTGCTGGCCAAGGAGCTTCTCTAGGGAAGACTTTTCTGTTACTTGCAAACAAATGGCTCCTAACCAGCTCCAGTAGTTTGAAGAAACAAGCAAACAAAAGATCCAATAATTTATTGGTTCACATAAATGAAGAATATAGACATCAGCTTCAGGTAGAGCTTGATCAAGGGATTAAATAAGGACACCAGGACTTCTCCATTACTAGGCTCTTTTCTTCTCTGTGTTGGATTCATTCTAAGACTCCACATGCTTTTAAGGTGTCTGAAAGCAGCTCCAGGCTACATCCTGCAGGTTTAAGTCCAGCAAATTCTAATCAAAGTTTCATTGCACCTTCACTGGCTCTGATGGGGTCATGTCCAATCCTGAACTAATGCCAATCACTTTGGATAGATTAACACTATGCTACCATTAGAGCCAGGGATGGATTCAACCCAACTCAAAGTGGCTGGACTAGGAGTGGGAACGGGGCTGGTCCTCAAGAGGACTGGAGCATGGTTCCCAGGAGGAGAATGAATGGGTGCCAGACCGCCAATCAGTAGGTGGTTACCCCCTGTGGAGAGTGGGGCAGACTGGAGTGTGTATACCGTGAGAATGTGAGCCCCGAATGTGAGCCAGGCCTGATTTTTAAGAGACTGCAGAAATCTGGGTTTGCATTTTTTTCAGTGTAGGCAAGTAATTTGTTTTTAAAGTATTGAGCAGTTTGGGATGAGACACATTACTCGCTCACCACTCTTTCAGGACCTCTTTTTTAAATGAGAAATGCTCCTTTATGTTTTGTTTTGTTTTTTAATTTTCCCCATATGGTGTGGATTCAACAATGCTATTGTCCTGGAATGCCTTTTCTGGATGCATTTCACTTGGTCAAGGGGGTATGCCCACATGCAGTGGAAGGAGCACGGCTAGGGGTCGCAGAGACTTGGGCTCAGATCCCCACTCCCCAGGGGACTCTGGACAAGCCATTGCATTTCACTGAGCCTCAGTTTCCAATCTGTCAAACGGGGAGAAAAGCACTGAGTTCTCAAGACAGCGTGAGGAGTCGGTAATACAAAGTCTAAGATGCACTGGCACCCAGAGGTGCGTGGCACAAGGCACCATCCCTGTGAACGGTGCTGCTCTGACTCTGGTGTTCCAGATGTCCCCTGAGGGAGGTGTGCACCTGTGGAAAGGACACAATTATCCAGGTGATAAGAAAAGAACAAAATTTAAAAAAAATTTATTGACTATAAGGTAAGTGTTATGAAGGGTATTTAACCTTAAGCGTGTGGCTCAGTGGATTCTTACATGCTCTGCGCCCCTGTGACCACCACCCAGATCTCAATATGGAACGTTTCCAGCACCCCGGGGCGGGGGGTGGGGATTATGTTTTATGAGCTGTTTGTGGAGATGGAGAGCAGGCCAGAGGGAGAACTGGAATGAGAACATCACAGGCCTTGCGGAGTGCCGACTCTTTGTCCGGGTGACCGAGGCCACTGCACGGCGACCAGGGAGTGGGCGTTGGCTGAGAGAGGCCAGCATCCCGGAAACCTTAACTGAGTGTGTTACTAATAAGCACGCGGTTTCCACGACAACGCCGTACACCACTGCTAGCGAGGAAAGTCTCGTCATAGTGATCCTGACAATTGTAATGATCCCTCGGATCTGATCCCCCTCCTCCCGCCCCCGACTCCAAGCCCTTCTCAAAAACTAGCCCAGCGCTGGGCTCAGCTGTTAATTAAAGGCCCTGGAGTGAAGAAAACAAAAACCCTCATGACAGTGTCAGGAACAATGGCACCCGAATAGATGTCATTTCCGCATTCTTGATTCATGTCTCCTCTTATTATAGCTGTGGAGATGTACAACAAAGGTTCGTAATTACTCTTCTAATATGTAAATGTGCACAGAAGTTGCACCCCCTCCCTATTCGTCTCCTCTTGGTCTACCTCGTCCAAGCCCCATTATACTTGTCCCCAGGGCTCCCCTCGTCCTTGATCTCCTTTGACATGTTTACCATCTGAAAATGCTCACTGGTCTCACTCTTAACCCCCCCACTACAGCAGCAGGGCTCCTCGGGGACCTGCCCTGGTGTTGGGGAATGTCGGGGTGCTTTCCCGTCACCGGTAAGGTCCTTGTGGCGTTTGGACTTGGAGAAGGAGCCCTGGACAGAGAGTCTGGGGACCTGGGGACCTGAGTGAGCTCCTGTGTCTGCTAACTGGCCATGGGAGGTGGGCTTTGACTTCTGTAGGACACAGTTTTCTGTGACATGATGTGGGTAACACCGTAAGGGCTTTTGTCCTTTCAGGGCTGGCACATCATCCTGCTCTGCATCAGATCCCGAGTCAATGCGTGACGACGCGTGTGACCCTCAGGGCCCTCGTCTGGAGGTGGGCTGGGGAACCCCACCCCGGTGGGGAGCAAGGTCACAGGAGAAGATTCAGGGACAGTGTCTGGCCCAAAGCTGCCGCGTCATCAGCGCTAATGCCCTTCCCACGCAAATTCATCGGATTACTTTTTTTAAAAGTTACTTTTTTATTTTTTATGTAATGAGACCATGTTTAGTGAACACCGAAATACAGGCGAGGGCTGTGGGGTTCAGAGGAAGGCAGAGAGGCGAGGCTGCAGGGATCTGGGCTGGCGGTAAGCGGGGCCACCACCGCCCAGCGCCTTGCCCCTCCCAACCTTTGACAGTCCCGGAGGGACAGCGGAGCAGGGGGACAGCAGTGGAGGATGACTTCCCGATGTCACAGTTGGGGAAGTGAGTTCTGACCAGGGTCACTGGCTTGCCCAAGGCCACACAGGGTTCCCGGTCCTCTCAACGGCCCACGGCGGCCTGGCTCAGCGGAGACTGGAGTAGGTGGGCGGAGTGCGGGCGAATGCCCCACAGGGAGAGCAAGCACGGTGTGCAGAAGGGCAGGGGTGTGGTTTGGACGGACACTGAGGGGGCGGCTGGAGGAGAGTAACCCTTGGCACCACCCTTGGGTGTCTACTCCTCCCCTCCTCCCTCCTGGGTGCCCAGGCCCTCAGGACCCGCAGGGGGAGGTCAGGGGCAGGAGGGCTGCTCCGTGCAGCACCGATTGGCCGTCTCCACTCGGCACCCACCGAGCGGAGTCTGGTGCGGAGCCAGGCAGGCAGGACAGAGAGGTAGAGGTGGCAGCACAAGCAAGCCGCGCTGCGCGGTGACGGCAGTGCTGTGAGGCCGGTGCAGACAGAGGACACGCCGCCTGCCGCGCAGAGGCTGGCGCTGCAGGTGCCGCGTGGGCAGGGCCTGCGGAGGGTGCAGACCTGGTGTAGGGGCTTGTGGGCCGAATGTAGCGGAGGCGGGTAGGACTGGATGGGACAAGCGCGACACGCTGAGGAGTCTGGATGGGATCCTGGGAACCAGGCCCCTGCAGCGACACGGAGGAGAAATGGGGCCACGGCAGAGACTGCAGGGGGCTCTGTCCTGAGAGCAGGAGGCCTGGGGAAGGCTCCGTGGGTGCAAGCTGCTCCGGGCAGGCCCCTGGAAATGGAGCTGGCTGGTCTGAGGTCGACCCCCGCTCCCCACTCCCCGCACCGTCCGGCCATCCGGGGAGGCCTCTCCAGGCCAGAATGCACACTGAGGCCCGGCGGAGCCTTAGGCTCCTCGGCACAGGCCTGTCCGCGGTGTGCGGTGCTGCAGCCCCGGAGGCCTCCGGGGAAGCCATGGGGAAGTTCTCAGAGCTGAGGCGCTGGCTGTTGGGGGTGTCGGTGGGGTTTGGGTCGCTGTCGGTGTAGAGAGCCTGGCTGCTCCCCTCCCCCCGCCCCCTCCCGCCTGCAGGCTGGGACTCCGCAGTGGGCGATAAGCGGAGTCCCGACTGCACCGGGCCCACTTCCGGGGCGGCAGGGAGACCAGTTGTCTGTAAGTGGACAACGGGTGGGTCGGTGTTTCAGGGGGTGCGAGTGCGTGAAGGAAAATGAAAGGGGGGGGCATGAGTGCGGGCAGGCGGGAGGTGGTGTTCACTCACAGGGGCCAGGAAGTCTCTCTGCAGGGGGTGTGTTTGACCAGAGATGTGTGTGTTGGGGGGCATTGTGGGTGTCTGGTGGAGAGGGGACAGCATTCCAGGCAGGGGACAGCAAGCGCCAGGGCCCTGGGGAGGGCGCATGGTCACATAGAGAAGAGTGCGGACCCTGAGGGGGTGGGTGAGCCTGCAGGGTAGGGACCAGGTCACACAGGGCCCTGGGGACTCAGCACTGTCCTGGCTTCCGTGGTTGCCCTGTGGGCCGAGTACAGCCCCTTTAACTCCCAAAGTGCCCCAATTTGGACAATGTCATATTGTTGACCTTGCTGTGGGTGAGACGGGAGCCCTGGGGGTATTAAGCGCAGGAGGGACATCATCTGACATGGGTTTAAATGGGTCAGGCCGGCTGCTGGGTGCAGAGCAGGTTGCAGCGAGCATGCGGGACCGTTCTGTGGCCCTGTCAGCAAATGCCACCCTCCAAAGAGGCAGGGAGCCGGGAACGACACGGGGCAATGCCCTAGGCTCCATGTCCTCCTCTTAACAGGCGGCAACGGGCTTCAGGGCCACTGTCCAGGCCAACGGGCTTCAAGGCCAAGGCCAACGTCAGGGGCCACGGCCAGGTGCTCTCAGGACACTGCCAGTGCGGGTGGGCTGCATGTGGGGAGTCAGTCTGCAGCAACCAGCTGGCAGCACCCCCACTTCTGTCCCTGCCCCCCCAAGCCTTGAAAAATGTAGCCTGGGTGGTTTGAGCTTTGAGCTTTTGGAGGGAATTGGGGCTTGCTTTACAGAAAAGATGAGTCACTGGAAATGTACAGATCAACTTTTTGCCAGATTGTATGTTAATGCACTAGGGAATATTGCTATTCAATTGCCTTATTGATTTTACAGATTGCAACAGCATCTCTTGCCCATTAAGGAACATTTGAAGACTCAGAAAAGCATCCAGCAGGCTCTGGTGAAACGAACCTGCAGTCAGCATTCAGATATCAAACGCTGACTGAGCCCTCACTCTGGGCCACTGCACAGTGGGGCTCAGAACAAGCCTAACCTTTGCCCTCGAGGACTTTACGGTTCAGTAGGGAAGACCTCACAGAAAAAATCACTAGGAAAAATGCACGAGTTTCTCTGGGGAGAAGGTGTGGAGAACAGGATCCTGGCCAGACAGAGGAGCTGGGAAGGCTTCCAGGTGTGACTCTGGAGCAGGGATCGGAAGGAGGAGCGGGAGTCAGCGGCCCTGAGTGCGGGTGAGCGCAGGAGCGTCTGCAGTGGAAGGGCCAGCGCGGGCGGAGGCCCAGAGACGGAGGGAGTCCTGTGTGCGTAAAAGTCTAGAGGAAAGCGGGGTGGCCGAGCGGGGACACGGAGAGGGGGCTTGTCACACAACACCTATAGGCGGTGTCGTGATGGGGGTGGAAGGGGCTTAGTTTCAAGGACAAGCGAAGCAAGTGGAGGATTTCAAGCAAGGAGCAACATGACCAGATGTGCTGAACCAGAGTTGGGAGAGGCATAAATATTTATACATCAACCTCCAACAAAGAAGACGCTGTTGCCTCTGATCCCGTCCCCGAGAGCGAGAGCGGGCTGCAGCGAACAGTCCAGTGGAGCCCCTCCCTGCTTGCTTCTCAACAGCGGACTGCATGCTTTTCACACATGATGTTGTATGTCTTACACGCTTTTCACACATGTTTTATAAGTGTTACTTATACATCTATACAATCACCAGAGTTTACAACCTGGATCTACCATAATTTACTCAAGCATTTCCTGGTGAGCAGAGCGACAGAACATCCCCGTTTGCCTGGAATGTTCCCCAGATTGTGCCTTAGCTCCGATGTCGTGATTAACTGCACCTCTTTCACTGTTAAAAGAGTTCTGGATGACAAATCAGCTAGCCAGCCCTCCTACGGGACAAACATTTGAGTTGCTACATTATTGTGAATATTGTTGTAACTGCGGTTGTAAATAACCCCGTGATGAATATATTTCCGTCAATCAGCTTAAATAAACGGTACAGTCACAACAGCACTTGCTAGCAGGGGCCTTCGAACTCACCCACTGTGTGTCTCGCACGTCAGCCATCCGCGTGCCAGCTGCCACAGCCACGCACCACCACCACCACCTGTCCTAATGTGTTTTAAAAACTCAACAGCTTCTGAGAACCAGTTGATTAAAGATGGAAACTCGGTACTACTGCCGTGAGTGGAAATCCAGTATTATAGTCTACTGATAGAGGTAGCGTAACAATGAATTTAAGGAGCCATAATAGGAGGGACCGGCTATGGGCTGAATCCTGCGGGACCCGAGAGAAAGTGTGGCACGCGTTCGCAGGGATGTGACAGACGCCAGCGCCAGAAGGAGGCTTTCTCTTTGACAATCAGGCTTCAGAGAGCGTTCCTCCGTCCAGGGTTCTGGGTGGCAGCATCACTGAGGGCCGAGGTCCCTTCAGTTCATAGCCTTGTGCCCGGAATTCACTCCATGGGCTTTAAGCGTGAGTGGTGTGGTCACACCGGTTTCGGGTAATGCACGCTGCCCTGTGCCGAGCCCGGAGCTCACAGTTGCCTTACTGAGTCGCTCATTCACTCATCTGGGGGGCTCCAGGCTAGTTTCCTGCTCCCCTGGAGTTCACGCTCTGGAGGATGAAACGGTGACCAGTAAAGTCCCATTTTAAACTTTATATAAATTGAACGCTGTCAGAACTTTAATTTTATAGGAGGGAGATACATGGTAATGGAAAGATACAGTCAGAATAAGTAAATAAACAAAGAACTTTTCATTTAAAAAATTAATAGATTATTTTTTAATTTTAGGTTTACAGAAAAATTAAAGAAGAGTACAGAGAGTCCCCTGTACATTCAGTTTTCCTGCGATTTAATGTCTTGCATTAATATGATGCATCGGTTACGGCATGAGCCAGCACTGATGCTTTGTCATCTGGGTTCACTTTGTGCTGTATTTTCTGTCGGTTTTTACGAATGCATAATGACATGTATTCCGATTACAGTATTGTATAGGATCAGTTTCTCTCACTTACAAAGCCCCCCGTACTCCCTCTCTTCACCCCCCACCCCTCCCTCCCCTAACCCTTGGCACCCCTGCTCTTCTTCCATTTCCAGAGTTCAGTCACTTCCAGAATGTTGTACAGTGGGGATCGGACCGTGAGGAGTCTCTTCAGGTTGGCTTCTTTCACTTGGTGATGTGCATTCAAGCTTCTCCTACACGTTCTCATGGCTTGATGGCTCATTTCTTTTTAGCACTAAACAATATCCCATTATCTGGGTGTCCCGCAGCTTATTTACCCACTCATCTACTGAAGGACCTCTTGGTTGCTCCCAAAATTTGGCAATTATGAACAAAGCTGCTATAAACATCCTTGTTCGGTCTTTGTGTGGGTGTGAGCTTTTAACTAAGAACTTTCCTTTATGTTAAAGTTATAATTTCCGTCTTAAAGTTATTTTTATTACTTTTGATGGATGGGGCTAAGACGGGATAGGCTGGTTCTGTGACAACACGCTCAGGAAAGACGACTTTTAAAATAAGACCTGAAGGGAGCAGCGGAGCCATGGGGAGCTGAGTGAGAGCAGCGCCCGAAAGGGCAGAGGTGGGAACGGTGCGCAGGGGCGGGGAGTGGCCGGTGGCTGGTGTGGAGTGCAGCAGACGAGGGCGAGGCGGCCTCCAGGCCACCGAGAGCGTCTGAGCCTTCGTTGCCAGGCCTCTGGGAAGTCGTGAGGGGCCTCGAAGCAGGGAGTTAAGGGGCTGAGAACCACAACGCGTTTGCAGACGCTACTTCAGGGATCGCCCAGCAACCCCGGGCGGTCAGAACACAGTCTCCATTTGCAGACGGGAAGACAGGCTCTGAGCAGGAGAGAGCTCAGTCTGTCTAACTCAACCGCAGGGCTGTGGTGGCACCGGGCAAAGAAAAGGAGAGGGATGGAATCCAACAGGAAGCCTCCGAATATCAATCTGAGTTGCAGTGAGCAGACAGCAAGGACAAGAACAGCTTCAGAATTCAATTACGCTGTAAGGAGATTAGCAAAGGAAGTCAGCTTTGACCCCGGGGCAGCGGGTGGGCAGGGCAGGGAGTGTGTGGGTGGGGGTTATAGTTTCAGATCAGACAGAAGAATTAGGTAATGAGTATGGCTAGAATCTAATTGCTCAGGAGACCAACCTCTTTAGAGGAAATGGAGTCCCTTGTTGTCATGGCAATGGATTTTTAAAGGGCTCAGATGTTCATCAGCACAAGAGAGAATCACCCCGACACTGAGTTACCATGTCCCAGCCAGAATCTCTGGTCCGCAGGTGCATCGGGACTTGGGTCACCCAAGGCCCACAGTGACGGCGGCTTAAACATCAGTTTCTCTCTCGTGAAAAAGTCAGAGGTGGGCAGCCTAGGGCTGTCTTATCTAGTTTTTGCTGCGTAAACAAATTGCCCTAAAACTTAGTGGCTGAAAACAACGACAGTTTATTTCTCCTCTTCCGTGTGCCGGTGGATCACCTCCGCTGCAGGTTTTCCCTGGGACCCTCCAGCAGCGGCAGTCAGCTGGAGGGTCGCCGGGCCTGGGAGGCCCCGCGCGGCCCCATTCTCATACCTGGCAACCGGTGCTCCCGGCTGGGACCCTCGTCCTGTGCCGGGCTACCTGACTTCCTCACAGAGGTCTGAGCTCAGTACTCCAAAAGCACTAGTGTGGAAGTGCTGTGGCCCCTGGTGGCCTAGCCTCAGAAGTCACCACTGTGGATTCTACTGCGTATGACTGAGCCCAGTCCTGATTCAGGGCCGGGAAAGGGGCTTCATCTCTGGCTGGGGAAAAGGGCGGAGTCACATTGACAGGACACACTGGGATGGAGGGTCTTTCCCACCAGTCTGTCTCAGGCCGAAATAGAGGCTTTGCTCCATGAAGTCATCAGAATCCCAGGATTCTTCCAGTACACCACTCCACCAGCCCTAGAGCAGGGGCCCTTTCTCCTTGTCTAAAGGAGTAGCTAGAATCCGACCATGACACTCAAGGTCCAGGTGGCAAGGTGGAGGAACAGACAGAAAAGAGAGGGGTCGGGGGAAGGACCCATACACTTGCTGTATTTCAGATGGGTTTCTAGATGTTGCCACAAAACCTTTCTCTTTTATCTCACTGGACAAATCTCACTCACGTGGCCATGCTTAGCTGCAAGGGAGGCTGGGAAATAATGTCCTTATTCCCAAACACTCACCCGGTCTGCAGTCCTAGTTCTAAGGAGGAAGGGGAGCAAGAATGTGGGGACCCAGCAATTTCGGTCCCACTGTGAAACCTTTGCCCCTCAGAGGGCACAACATCCTGAAGGAAGTCACGCCAACCCACTTAGGATGGAGAAATATCCCCTCATTAGGTAGATGCCTGTAACTCTGAAAAGGTTTAGAAGTCAAACCCATAACATTGTGTATTTGGTATTTAAAGCAGTTACAACATTGAAGAAATTTTTTTTTTTTGGCATACTAGAGACGAACAAATTAGCCTTGTGGCTCCAATTTAAAATGTGTAATTGATTTTAGACTCGTGATTGTTCTGTCAAGAAGCATACGAATCTTCTTTCACTGAACTTATAAATGATACCAGAATGTATAAGAGATCTTGAGACTCACTGGATGTACAAGTTTTTAAATTAGATTTTCCAAAGCGGTTTAAGTACTTTGGAAACTTTTGCTTGACAGGTCAGGCAGTGGAAGTGTTTAAAAAAGGAAATTGAATGTATTACATTAGTAAGCCCTGTGTAAAATGTTGGAGATAATTTAATTAACCACGTTTGCAAATGGGAGGGATTGTTTAACTGTGTATGAGTGAGCTGACCACTAATCAAAGTCCCCTTGAAAATGATGGTATAGAAATAGAATAATAGTTTGAAAATTGAACTTGCAGCCTTAAGAATAAGTAGGGTATTTTAAAAAGCAATGGCAATACATTATATTAATGAAATAAAAAGCACTCACAAAAACTTTTTTCTATATACAAAAAACCTCCCTGACACTGACGTTCCCAAGCTGACTCGAGTTAAGTCTGGGTTTTGGGGGTGACCCCGCAGTCTCTGCTTTGCCCTGGCCACACGGTGATGCCAGCCTGGGTGGGAGACTGGCGGGATCTGACGCCTGACTGGACGGGTTGGGGCAGGAGAAAAGCCACCAAGAACAGCTGTGTGCAGGTTGGGCACTCAGGGAGCCCCTGGAGCTGCAGGGACCGCTGGGAAGATCCCCACCGCCACACCCCCTCGTCTCAGCCCGCCCAGGTTACACGCTGGTCTTCACTGAGGACTTTCCTTTGGAGAGAGGAAAGGTCTTGGGGCCCATTCATGAGACACTCGGGGCCGACACTGAAGCCATCGGAGAAGTTCTGGAAGAGGGGCCTTTTCCCTGAGCTGTCTCTGCACTCTGTGTCTCCTAGGAAGGGACGAATCCTGGACATTGACATCATCATCCTCCTCATCATCATCTGAAACAATCATCACTGGCTTTTGTAACCCGTGCTGGGGAGCCGCACCCAGTACCTGGTTCTGGCTGGAGCACCCCTTCCCCATTGCTCTGAGTCTAGGCTGTTCTCTTCTCCAGAAAGTTGCCCTCTTCTGTGTGAGTCTACCCTCCCCCTCCCTAGGACTTAGGGTGCAAAATCCCAGTACCTCACCTCATATGGGTGCCATTCACGCTCCACAGCTCACCTGGGATCAGGTGAAGCTAGTCCGCAGCTGAGACCACTTTCTTGCTCAGCAACGTGTAAAGCTTTGTTGGCCGCCAGTGAAACTCATCTGAGGGTCAAGTTTCCTCCTTGCACTTCAGCTTCCTCTTCATACTGAGAAGTCATCACCAACGGCCATCGGTGTTTGTGTCATGAAGGACTTGAGTTATGGAAACCCCCGGCACACCGTAGGCCCTCAAGTTAGTTCCATTGCCTCCCCACAGGCCCAGTCTCTTCTGGAGTGGTCCAGAGAAGTCTCAAAGACATCCGGTTCCTCTGCAGTGACCTTGATCCAGCCTTCAGGTCTGCACCTGGTCTTCACGGGGATCATAACAGAGCAGGAGCCTCCTGGTCCAGCTCTTCTGGGTTGGTCTCCAAAGATGCTACATCCACAGGAGGTGGCGGCAGTGGGGCAGGTGGCTGGCAGTTACCTGTGTCTGGTCTGGGAGCGCCCCCTTGTGGCGAGACAGAGCAATACATGTTGAGGGAGGTTTCTCCACCATCAGGATGATCTGTGGTTCAAACTCTGGGAGACAAAAAGGAAATGAGGATTTAAAGCAGAAGCTTGAGCACCTGTTTAATATAAATGGACAGTCATTAGCATTACAATGAGAACTCTTCCCTGTACTTCCTATGGAAACAGGCAGTCCTTCAGTGCTGACTTTTCTCTGTGGCTACAAGTGATTAAGCGATTTCCCCACCACAAAGCAAAGGAAGTAAGACTTGCCCTAGCTCTCCTCTGCACTGGAGCCGGGGGAGCTCGGGCAACTGGCTTTCAGAAATTTAAGCCTCATTCAGAAACAAAGCACTTTTTTTCCCTCCAGCCATTCCATCTCTTCTCCACTCAAAATTGAAAATGAAGATGAAAACAGACCCAAGTTATTTTGTCACCGTGCCTCGCCAGAAGCTCTGGGAGAAATTTTAAATAATTACGATGATGATAAAAGCACCAATAATAAACTATAAAGGCCGAGGGCTCTGCTAAGATGGAAATGCCTTAGGAAAAGAGCGTTTCCTGAGGACAGACCAGAACCCCTGGGTGGTGCTCTGGCTTAGACTCAAATACTTAGATGTGTAAATGGGAATGTGTGCTCCTGGGAGGAGGGGTCCTGAGTCTGGGCTCCGTAATATTAAAAAGACGCATCCCAAAGGTATTTCAAGCAGAACCAAAATAAGGGGGAGGGCCGGAGCGAGCTAACCTTTGTTGAGCCTCTTTTATAGCCACCTAGCTCTCACCATTGCATCTTCAGAAGAACCCTGAAAATAAAGACAGGCACCCCATTTGTATAGGTGGGGAAACAGAGGCTCAGAAGATGAGAAAGGATAAACTCAAAGTGGCATCGTTGAAAAGCGAAGGGCTGGGATACGAATCCAAGTCTCTTAATGTCAGCTCCAGCGTTTGCCTCAGCACTGAGTCAACCGGTCTACCGACATTCATTTGGTTATGCGTTTATTCAGCAGATGTTCATTCCGTGCCTGCTATGCACCAGGCAAATGTAGCTCTGGTTGCTTGGGTGGCCCGGATTACCCGTGGCAGTCCGTCACTCACCGCCTTTGTTCATCACCTCATTCACCCATCTACTTGTTCTTAATTTTATTCATGCAAAGAGCTTACTTATTTATTCCTTCATTCTCCCAATTACTTAGTTTCTCATTTATTAACTCATCCACTCATTCACTGATGGCTATTTGTTTCCTTGTTCATTCTTCTTCTTCTTACTCCATCATTCCCTCATTTATTCATCTCTTCAATAATCCATACATATACTCATGTATGTGTGTTCATGTCTTTTTCCATCCACATTCCTCCATCAATCTGTCCCTCCATTCATCTATGCCTCTATCACCTATCCATCTTTTCAGGCCTCACGCTAACTCTGCAAATTAACTCAGATAAAACTCAGTTCCAACTGTTGCCAGCAAGGTGATGCGATCTTGGTTCTTCTCTTTTTGAAGGAAAGACTTCAGTCTGGAGACAAAGAGCAGTAAAGCCAGAATTTATTGGCTGCGGCAAACGCACACTCAGGACAGTGAAACAAGGAAGCACTTAGCATAGAAGAAACAGCAGGAGAGCCGAGGCTCTGGCTCACTGGGAAGTCGGAGAAAAGGGGGCCTTGGAGACAGGTTCCGGGGATTAGCCCAGGATGAGCGGCCACTGCCCAGTGCTTCCCTGGTTGCAAGTCTGATAGGGTCTCTTAGAGTTTAGGAGATGCATGCCTATGGGGGAAGACGAAGGAGAAGGGAATTGTGTGCTCGGTCCTTTGCCTTGAGGTTTTTTTATGTTTTGTTTTGTTTTTTAAGAGAGAGGGGAAAGGTGGTGCAAAGAGAGGGAGAGAAACATCAATGTGTGGTTACCTCTCATGCTCCTCCTACTGGGGGCCTGCCCCCCGCAACCCAGGCATGTGCCCTGACTGGGACTTGAACTGGCAACTCTTGGGTTTGCAGGCTGGCAATCAGTCCACTGAGCCACACCAGCCAGGGAAAGTCCTAAGGGTTTTTATTTTTCTCTGGCAGGCAGGAATCTTAAGAGAGGTCTCAGGGGGGTTTCAGAATATGCACAGTTTTCCAGGTGTGTCCTTTCAGGGTTGTGGTCTCCATTGATTGGTCAGCCCCAGGGCCAGGGGTCATTAGTCAATGCAGTTGGTCCTGAGGCAGCCCCAGCATCACTTGTCTGGTTTTGCTGCTTTTTGGGGTCTAGCGCTGAAATACAACCGAGGCCTAAATGTTATCTTTGGGAAGAAAAGGTGAGGAGATAGCAACTGCATGGCCAATGATATAAAAGCTCAGGGGGTCCAAACTGCATGACCAGTGATATGCTCGGGGAGGAAAGTTTCCCCGGGGGGCAAGGCCCTTGTTTTCTCAGTTTCGCCTGTTGCTAGGCACCTGGGCCCATCAGTCCTGGTGACCTTCTGGGCCTGGCCCTTTGCTCTTGTCCCGCTCCTGTCTAACTGCCCACCCCATTTCCTCCTCAAGGGTCTTGGCTCTGGATTCTTTTAGAAAACAAGGGGCACAGGATTTCTTCTGCAGCTGCTTCTTGCTGAAGAGAGGTGACTCTTTCCTTCAGAGCCAAGAAATCCTTGTTCTCTGTCAGAGGGACGACGAGGCCTGGTCTCAAAAGGAGGTGGTGACGGTGTCCAGAGGCGCTATCACCTGAGTACCAGTGGGGCTGTTAATGGGCGGAGACAAGCTGTGCTCCACACCCCAGTGTTGTTGGGGCAAAGGCAGAACAACAGGAATTATGGTGAATGGTCTGATGGAAGAAAACGTCTCGGTTCTCAGTAACTTCGAGTCAATGGGTGGGAGAAAAAGTAAACATTAGTTTGGAGAGGTATAGCCAAATATTTAAGAAAACTAGAAAAATTTAGGGTTTAGTTCAG
>PVJI01025357.1:0-20584 GCA_004026765.1 Micronycteris hirsuta | reverse complement strand
GCAAGGACCTACATCCAAGAATACTCTATCCAGCAAAGTTTTCATTTAGAATGGAAGGGCAGATAAAGTGCTTCTCAGATAAGGTCAAGTTCGAGAAGTTCATCACCACCCAGCCTTTATTGTATGAAATGTTGAAGGGAGTTATATGAGGTATGGAGGGATATCAACAGGGGAGTGGGAGGGGGAGAGGGTGGGAATGGGGCACAGAACAAGTAGCATAAATGGGAGGTAGACAACAGACGGGGGGAGGTTAAGAATAGTATAGGAAGTGCAGAAGCAGAAGGACTTATGTGTATGACCTATGGACAAAACTAAAGGGTAGGGAAAGGGAGGGTAAAGGGGTGGGGGGCAAGAGGGGGGGAAGAGTGGGACAACTGTAACAGCATAATCAATAAAATATAGTTAAAAAAAAAAAAAAAGTGTCAAAGTGGTCTACTTGCTCCCAAACACGACGTCTTAAATTC
This sequence comes from Micronycteris hirsuta, assembly GCA_004026765.1. Lineage (NCBI taxonomy): Eukaryota > Metazoa > Chordata > Mammalia > Chiroptera > Phyllostomidae > Micronycteris > Micronycteris hirsuta. The sequence continues at coordinate 20,120 of PVJI01025357.1, read as the reverse complement.
AGACTCTACACCATAAAAGTCATATAGACCTCGAAGGCCCATTCCACACGGTACTCCATGGAAAGGATGGTCAACGCTACAGAAGGGATCCCAACAGAGAGAACATCGTGGAAGTACGGAAGGACTGCACCACTGAAGATGCCATTGTTATTACAGAAAAGGCCACGAAAACCACCAAGCCCAGAACAATCAATTCATGTCCAGGATCATGTACGACTTCACAGGGTTTATGGCACAGCCAATGAAGGAAATCATAAAAGAGATTGTAGATATGACACCCCCCCCAAAAAAAAAAGCAGGGGGCAGGGGGAAGGGATGGTTGTGGAAGGGTTTCAAGATACAGAGCTTGGAAGAAGTCAAGAGCTAACAGATCGCACCAGAGGCATTAACAGAGGACAGGACAACTTGATGGAGGTGAGCGCTTTTGAACCAGTGAGGAAGAAGAGGCAGTATCAGGGAAAAAATTGACATTAGACAATGTGGTAGAAGAGTTCTGAATATTCAAGACTGCTTCTGACTACTATTATGATAGGAAATCTTCCATGATATAGAAAATTTTTTAGAAAAATGAAAAGAAACAAAAAAGTCAACCAGAAATTCCAACGTATTTCCATCAAGTTACACCAAGTGTTCCCGCCCCCTGCTCCACCTCCTCCATCTCTGCCACCAGAGACCGCAAGACCAGTCTATCCAGCAAGACCTTCACCGTAATCTATTTCCACTTAAAGAACAGCAAACAATTGCTATGCCGTACAGTTAATAAACTAATCCGCTGTGTACGTGTCTTCACTTCATGTGACAATCTAACATTTCTGTGTCACCGCTGTCATCACTGCCAAGCATCCGCTGCGGAGAACACCGTGTGCAAGACTGGCATGCAAGCGGACAGCCGACCCTATGCAGGCACGAGTGCTATTTCACACAAAATTAACACTCATAAAGTACCTTCTTACTGTTCTGTAACTATGCCTTCAACAGTTATGCTACTTTATGGTATGCCTCTCTGTATCTCGCTCTCTTGTGATTGGAAAAAGTACACATCAGCTTATCATCACAGATAAGTGTGTTTTTAAAAAAATGTAACAATGTTTCCAACACTGTTTCATAAATATGACTGTGATACTGTATGCTATAAACACTTTATGACGATCCATTCATTTGCGTGTAGGTGAGGCTACCGTGAAGCTATCGTATCAATATTTCTTCGTTATCAATGCATGAAGTGTTATACCTGTAAAGTATGAATCTGTCTTCTCACTTTTGATGTATGCTTTTCATTTATTATATTATTATAATAATAATGTAAAACATCTAGTGTTTTGTAACATATATAACAATTGATATAGGTACTAATAGACAAGTCATCTTATAAACAGATGTTAACTTCCAATATTGATACGGTACAGTACTATAAATGTATTTTCTCTTCCTTATTATAATCTTAGTAACATTTTCTTTTCTCTAGCTTACTGTATTAAAAAAATACAGTATGTAATCAACTTTCATGCTAACAGTAAGCCTTCCAGTAAACAGTAAGCTATTAGCAAAGTTTTGGGAAAGTCGAAAGTCATTCCCAGATTTTCGACTGCATGGCAGGGTCAGCACCCCTAACCCCTGTGCTGTTCCAGGCTCAACTGTACTTGAATTTGAGACTTACCAGAAAGCTCTAATCAGCACTGTAGTAATGGTTTAAGGACAGACAGACCAATGGAACAGAACAGAATCCAAATATAGACCAGCATGTAAAAGACAGTTTTGTTGGGGACGAGCGTGCAATGTCACGCGAAGGCAACAGGGAAAGGCAACTGCTCTCAACAAATGATACCGACACTACGTAAGCATTTGGGGAAAAACCTCAACTCCTACTCTTCGTTCCATATGAAAACATTAACTCAAGACAGACCATAGCACTCCAACCGTAAAAGCTAAAATCAGAAAAACTTTTAGAAGATATCAGAGAATATCTTTCACAAACTTGAAGAAGGCAAATATTTCTTAAAATACAAAAAATACTATTCATAAAAAAGTTGGCAAATTTAATTCCATCAATATTAACATCTCCTGCTGATCAAAAGATAACGACTAAAAAAACTGGCAAGCTACAGTCTGGGGAAAAACACTGACATATATATGAGACAAAGGACTTACATCCAGTAAGTGTAAAGAACTCCTACAACTCAAAAATTAAACAAGTCCATAGCAAAAGGGCAAAAGAACAGAAAGACTGCCATGAAAGAAGAGAGATATTAATGGCTAGTAAGCACATGAAAAGGTGGTCAGTGTCATCAGTCATGGGGAAATGCACACGAAAACCACTCTAGACCTGCCAGAATGGCCAAAATCAAAAAGATCAACCATATTAAACAGTGAGAACACCATGAAACTGGAAGCCTCACTCGCTGTGGGATGTAAACTGACAAAACCCTCTGGAGTACCGTTAAGTATTTTCTTACAAAGGTAAAAGCACATGTACCTTATAACCTGGTAATAATTCTACTTTTAGGTAGTGACGCCACAGAAATGAAAACATGCAAATACAAGAGAGTTATACATGAACATTTCCAGTAGCTTTATTCATAATATCCCAAACTGGAAACAAACCAGACATCCATCAACAGATAAATATAGGTAAGTTATGGTATTTTCATTCAATGAAATACAATGAAGCAATAAAATGAAGTAATTCCTGAGACACACAACAATACGAACGGAACTTCAAAAACAATGTTTGCAAAGTCAAAGAAAAAAATAATAAATGCTATAGAGTTCCAGTTATATGAATTTTGTCTATGAATATGAATAGGCAAAACTAACCTATGACGATAGAAATCATAAAGCAAGGGTGGGATGACAGAATCAGAGCGGTAGAAATACAGGGGTGGGCCTAAGTAGGTTTACAGTTGTTCGTATGGAAAAATACATGTAGGTCATGATTATTACAATAGCTTTACTAACTCAAAAGAATGTCACAATGCAACTATAAACCTACTTTGGCCCACCCCTGTATATCTTGTTATAGTTTTATACATTGTAAATAAAGATCAAAACTCAACAAACAAAACACCATAAATACACCTAATCAAGTTCGGTATAAATTATACTTTTGTTAACAAAACAGCATGAATTTATAGTCTTAATTCTTCATCCCCCTTCCCCACGGAAGAAATAGTAGATTTCTGTATAGTAGATATGGATTTCAATACTAGGAAGTTAAAATGGACTCTTGAATCATAAAATGAGAAATTAAAAGTAAAATATAACCACTCCGAAAATCAACTGCACAGATGCCTAATGGTAGCACATATGCATCTAGTTATGCTTATAGTTCAAACTCCCCGGACAGCCTTCGCAATGTAACCATTTGGCTATGGATTTGTGGGTTGTTTTTTTCCCTTTATTTTATAAAATTTACTTCTGTTTAAAGAGAAATAGTTATTTTATACTTTTAGAAATTAAGCTTCTTAAATCAGTTGCTAATTGTGGCTACAGGAAATCTGATAAAAATCTAGTTAACTACAGGTTAAGATACTTTTAATTTTAGGAAGGAACAAGATTTATGTACTCTTTTACGAAATGCTCCCCACCCCCAGAAATAATTAAAAATAATAATGATTATAGTTCAAATTGGGAGAAATGACAGGTTATAACCCATAGTGACTTAACTATGGTTTTATAAGGTAGAGATTTGGGAAATGGGATGAACATTTTATTTAGAAAAAGAACAAAAAACAGAGTAAGAAAAAGACCATTTCAAAATGGAGGCAGAAGCAGCACCAGCCTGTACTGCAGAGATAAAACATAAAGTACATTTCACATCCTCCATGCTAATTCGAATCCACTGGCAGGAGCTACCTGGAACGCCAGTGAAGCTATGGAGTCCCAGGCTGCATTTCGGTTCAGTGGGAAAAGGGGCCATAACTGATTAAGCTATGTGAACAAAGGCAAAAGGGCCTGGGATGTCTGCTTGGTATTTTCCATCCCTTCCTTACCGGGAGGTAGGCATAACTTAGCTGCCGGATATTGCATTGCCTGGAACTTTAGAGAATAAGGCAGAATGCAGTAAGTTACAAATCAGTTGTGAACTATACAATTACATCTATATTCTTAAATATTCTAAAGAAAATCACTTGATATTACTAAGAGTGAAGAGTCCATGGCTATACGAAGGTGAATTAAAGCAAACAACAATGATCCCCTGGAAATGAACAACACATGGTGGCGGTATCGCTAAAATGCAAGGGAAAAGTAAAGATTGGAGCAAAAGTACAATCTCTTACGTGTTAAAAATGCAAAACTACAGTCACAAGGTACCTGTTATACACATCATATACAATGGCATTTACAGGTTATATTCATTTTATACTAAAACAAGCTAGATTACAAAATGCATGATTATTTTCCAATATCTAACACAAGCAGTTAAATCAAGATGCAACGCTGACATCACTTTATTAAACTTACATTGTTTAGGTATCTGAAAAAAGTTGTCATATGAAAGAAAGTCACCAAACAACCCTAATGTGTTAAAGCCTCACTTCTAACGATTTCAGAGATGGGCCATCCGGGCCGTCCATGTCATCAAGCCAGGAACGCAAAGTCAAAGGACCATCTAGTCAGTGCACATTCTTGTCACATAGCGCTTACATCAAAACTCTTCTTCTTCTCTCTGAACTTAAAAAACAAAGCCGCGCACTGCAGTTATGACTTCTACTGCTCACAGCTGCAGTGTTGTGAACTGTGGACTCACTGCATACCCAGGGTGTGAGAAACCAAGAACGGACTTACCGATTCTGCTGCTGGAACCAGGCACGGCGACCTGATCCGCTGTCTCCAAAGGCAGACAGAGTTGTGACAACAAAGCCTTGGAGAGAACGCTGACCGTTACGCAAACACTGGTCCTACAGGTAGTTCAGGTCAGACTATATCCAACTTTTGAAGAAAATATATACCTAAGTGTCTGAAACTGTTAACTCTAATTACAAAGCCTCAAACAAAAAGAAAGTTTCCCTATATTACCCGTTTTCCATCTTTGGTCTTCTTTAAGTTCCAAGTGCCATCTGGCAACTTCTCAAAGAACTTTCTTGCTTTTGGTGCTTGGTCAAGAATATGAGCAGGTGGAATACCCAGAACTTCCACTATTTTATTCATCTGATCTACCTGTATTAAGAATAAAAACAAAACAAAAAACCTGTAAGCTCTCATCAATTTCGGCTTCTGCTCATCAACTCATGCGTGCAGTTATCAATGATAAGTAAGTACACAGGTGTCTCCCGTGTGCCAGGCACCCCTCTAGGCGGTGAGTGTGCCACAATGGACAGAAGAAAGTCTTGGCTCTCCCAAGAGCCTGCCGTGGGGGGGTGGGGGTGGCAGACAATGAAACACACACCTGTGGTGTCAGGTGCTCATGGATGCAAAAAAAGAAAAATAACTGCAGGGAGCTTTAAAAGTTTAAGTTTTTAGAAAGTTTAAGTTAAATAACCATCAAAAAAAAATCCTAGGGGCTTATTAATAAGGTGTGGATCTAATAAACCATTTTTTAAGTGCAGATTCATTCAGATACCAAATGTCTACTATAGGCCAGAAACCATGCTCAACAGAATGTAACAGTAAACAAAACAAACTCCGTAACAGAAAGTTTATAGGGGAAGAAATCACCAATAAGCTACGTAAATACAGTATGTGAGATGACAACTAAGAACTCCAGAGAAAAGGAAAAGAAGCAGGGAGTGAGAAAGGGCACTGCCGCTCACAACAAGGTGTCATGGAAAGCGTCACCAGGACAGTGACATGAACGTGAAGATGAGGGCAGTGAAGGAAGGGGCCCAGCGCTCTCTGGGGGAAACGCACTTCAGGCGCAGGGAAAACACACGCAGAGGCCCGGGCACAGGCCTGTGCCTGCTGTTTCCAAGTGACCAGAGAAGGTTGTGTGCTGGGTCAGAAAAAGTGAGGAGAGCCGAGGAGGCAAGTGGGCGAGAGAGGACAGAAGTTAGAGGAAAGAGGGAGTTTTCAATCTACTCAGAGGACTCCAGCATTTACAGTAAGTGAGATGGAGGCCACTGAAGATTCACGTGACCCTAATGTCGTTTAAGCCGTGAAAAAGCACTAACTTACAGAAATATTATTTATAGTAAAACAGAAACGAACACACCCTATGGCAGTTACTGCCAAACAGCAGCTCTATCTATTAACAGGTGTAGAACCCAGGAGAAGTCACTACATTTCATCGGTCTTTCTTTTCTCATTTATAAATGAATGGACTGATCAAGATGTACAATGGTTAACTTTTCTTTAAAAATGAAAAGCACACAAGTGAATAGTTTTTTTTTAAGAAGGCAGATTTTAATTTTTCTAATTTTTTTTAGTCCTCACCCGATGATATATTCACTTGAAGGATATATTCAATTTTAGAAAGGGAAGCAGTGAGGGGGAGAGAAAGAAATGTCAATTGGGTGCCTTCTGCACGAGCCCCCCTGAATCAAACCTGCAACCCTTTGGTACATAGGACGACACTCCAGTCAACTGAGTCACCCAGCCAGAGCCAGATTTTTATTTTTAAATTAAATTTATTGGAGTGACATTGGTTAATAAAATTATACAAATTGACTGTACATTTCTATGATACATGGCATGTATACTGCATTGCGTGTACCCAAAGTCAAACTGTCTTCCATATATTTGACCCACTTTATTACTCCCACAGGTGAATAGTGTCAAAACCAACCAAAGCCCAATTCCTCTGACTGGGAGGGAGCGTGGCCTCGCCTTTGTCCTACTGGGTACTGCCCCCTGACATTCAAAACTCTTCTAAGAACACAGGCAGAAAACCCGGGGACTAGAAGAATTATACATAGTTTGCAACTCTAAAATTCTGCAATACCAATGTACCCTAAATTATTCATCACCCAACTGGTGAGCACTTCTTTAATTCCAAATCACACTGTCAAAATGTACAGGGTGCTTACACCATTGTCAGGGAGGCCCTCACTCCTTCATTACCGTCTTTTTCTGGCATTGTGCTTAAAGTCGGTAAAATCTGCACCAAAGTACTTAACATTTTATCTACCTTATTGTTCTCCTTTATTAGCAGATTAAAAGATCTCACTTCCCATCTCACCATTATATGGTAGTTGAAAAATGAGTACTAGAAATTCAAAACTACCCGAGCGTCTGAATGATTACACTGGCAAACGGACACCGTTCCCTACAAACCGCCCTCAGACCCTGCTGTCACAGATCAGAAAGACAATTACGGCAACAGAAACAGAACGTTTGGGGCAGTCCACCATGTACCTCGTTGGCGCCACTGAACAGAGGTTCTCCAGTGTGCATTTCAACCAAAATACACCCGAGGGACCACATGTCGATAGCAAGGTCGTAAGGCATTCCCAGTAGCACCTCTGGAGACCGGTAAAAGCGACTCTGAATATACTGGTATATCTGAAATATATTTCAAACTAGTATTAATTCCAAAGTAAGTTTTGTGTATTGTAGTCCACACTGGATTAAGAACACTAATCTAATGTTAACAAAATAATAATAACAATAGGTTAACTCCTAAATTAGGGTTCCTTTTACTGATTTCAACAATACACTCCAAATACTGCTTAAAGAACTAAAAATGTCCAAGGAGTGGTTACTCTGCCTGTGAAATGCAAAATGTATACAACTAAAGTCCCTTCATTTACTCCAGTCCTAACTAGTAATCAAGATACCTCTTAAAACAAGCATGCCTTAGTACAAGAAAATATTGAGAATAATTTATTTCCCTGTTAATTATGTTGTTGCTATGGCTGGCACTTGGTTTACCATTAAGTTAACAGCTAAACTGTATTTATAAAGGTAACCTTCCTTAGGTTAACTCAGGCTAGCACGTGTCTCAGCACTAAGAGTCCAGCACACTGAGTATACTGCAATGGAAAACCCAGACATGGGCACTGCACTAGCATCACAGGTGAACCCCAGAAACGCTGCCTTGTGAAGATGCAATCAGGAGCTATTTCTGTTACATCAATCACTTCTCTGCTCTGCCCCCCTCCTACCTCAATCTAAGACTTCTTAGAAAAGAAAATACTGAAATGGGTTATTTACAATGAAGTATCATATTTTTCAGACTATAAGATGCACTACCCCCCCAAAATTTGGGAGGAAAATGGGAGTGCATCTTATAGTACAAATGTAGTCTACCTGGCTGGCTGTTTACATTTACATTGGTGAAATAGTATGTTATTTATATTATTAAATATTTTACATTTTTTGCTTCAAAAATTTTGTTCTTATTTTCCTCCTCTAAAATCTAGGTGTGTCTTATAGTCTGAAAAATACGGTAATCTGAAAATGTCTTGAGAGACCCATTCATCTTCACTTAGCCATTGTAAGTTTATATCTAGAAATACTGGCAAAGATTTATTTAAAAACAAACAAACAAAAAAAAACCACAACAACAACTAAGAAATAAAATCCTCCTAACAAAACTTTCTAAGTGAACACTCAGACCAGGCAGCCAGTAACGTGGCCCCCACCTCCATCTCCAGCCAAGTGTCCAAGAGTAATCTCATGCTCCATAAGCAAGTAAACCCCACCTTATGGTCTCCTCAGAAAAGAAAGTCTAGTTCAAGGGAACCAGGAAGAAGGGTTACATTTCCCAGTTTTTATAAACTAACATCACTGCTGAGTCCCAAAGACTCCCTGCTCCTGAGATGATCTTATTTTCCACCTAAATGCCAGTTGGTCTGTCACCTTCACACACAGTTTGGCTAACGTGGTGACGGTCATCTAAAAGGCTGTGCACCACAATCTCCTGAGGAATGTTCTCTGAAGTTCACCTGCCCTGCCACCTTCTGATGCTGAGCCAAGAGACCTAGGGTACAGCCAGTGCATGTGTATTTGGGAAATGACTTCCCACGTGACTCTGATACATTCACGTGGTTGAAACTCACTGAGCTAAAGAGATAGTTGTCTGTTTGGCTGGAGAGAAAGAGTAGTGTTGGGTATTAGGACAGAACATAAGACTTGGTTCAAATAGAGAAAATGTGTTCCCAAGTCCAAAACCTATTCAAGTAACTCTCCGGATGGGTGTGTATTTTCCAGTCAATATATACACCATCCCACATGAACAACTATCAACATCTCTTGATTTTCAAAGGCATCTGAAATGGCAAACTTTCCTTCCTACACCTTCAATTTTGAAAATTATTTCAATGATCTATATAGCACTGCTGCCATAAAATAATTTGTAGAAAATAAAAAAATAGCAAAAAGCCGGGCAATCCTGTTAGCTGGCTACAAACCCCCAGATTAAATTGACCTGCTGTATTTAAAGCCCAAAAAAGAGCTGGATCGGACAGGAAATCTCACTAACTTGGAAAAACAGAAAATGGAAAGGCAGTATAAAATACTAACATATGTAAGTTACTTGTGGTTTTTTTCTTTTTTTAAAAAAAATGCAGTCTCAATACTTTCAAGCAAAAAGGAATAGTGTTTAAGAACAGTAAAATACTATCAAATAGTAATCCTAGATCTTCCAAGAAAAGAACAACCTATAATTTCTATTTTATACCTAAAACACACTGTTCAGAAAAATGCTAGAAATAATGCTACAGAAAATAAATATTAGGAAAATTTCCTTTCCTAAATCACCTGAACCTAAATTTCTGTTTCGCTATAGCCATGTCTATTTTCAGCAGTCTAAGAAAATCAGTTGGGACAAGCTTCAGAATTTATATAAGAAAAATATTTTAACTTATTTATCAGAAAAAGTTATGCCCATCAACTGTATAATTTCTATACTATAGTCTCATGTGGAATACCAAGTTATCTATATTTTTTAACCCATTAGTTTTTTTTCAGGAAAAATATTTCTCTTGATCTATCATTAGGGAAATATTTTATAGCAGTGATTCATGTTCTAGCATTAGAATTTCCCCAAATTGACACTAAAACTTCTGTATGAAAAATATAGCTACAAGTCACCTAATATTTAATTCACTCATTGCTTATTATCTCAGTCTTTAGCATAAAATTATTTTTAAAAATCCACTTTGGAAAACCAATACCTTCCAATTCAAAGTATTACTATTCACATTTTAAAAGGCATTTCCACAAAATAGGGATCAACACAAGTTAATTCAAGTGCTACCTTTTAAAGACAGTCATCCTGTAATTACCTCTGTACTGTATATGCATTAACACTTCACAGAGCTTCCAACATGATTTTACCTAATTCTACTGAATTCACAACTCCTGAAGCATACTTACCCGCTGCCCCAACTGACAAGAACTGCCAAAGTCAACAATCTTGATGGCACTGCGCTTGGGGTTACAGAGAAGGATGTTCTCGGGCTTTAGATCACAGTGAATGATGCTAAGTTCTGGAGTCGCGAGGAAAAGCAGTGCCGTGCACATCTGCTGTGCAAACTTCCGTGTTAGGTTCAAAGAGACACCTCGAAAGTTGGTGTTCCTCAACAAGTCATAGAGGTTGTAGGACAGCATTTCAAAAACTAAACAGAGATGGTTTCGAAACATAAAGTGGCGTTTCAAATGCACTGAAAGAAAAAAGAGTTTCATTTAAAATTACACATAAACCAATAAAAAGAAGGTATGTGTGACCTCTCAAACATTCTATAACATTACAACGACAAATGCAGAGTGAAAATCATGTTAAAATTTGGAGATCCGCATCCTATACATTCTTTAATCAGTTAAGAATATCTAAACTGTTCATCTGCTGAACTAGACAGCTGCAATGTCTGCCAATAAGAAATATAATGTAAGAAGTACCACTAAAATGCCTTGATTTTAAAAACTTCGGCCAGGTCTAAAAACCTGAGTAGCAACCTGACACACAGTCCTAGGATACGCCAGCACCTTCCCCCTCACTTGTGGGACAGAGCACCTGTCACCCGCTGACAGCCCTGCCTCCGCACCTCCCGTGCCTCAGCCCCGCCCCAGGACCTCTGGTCTGTGACAACGCAGCTCTCTCCAAGGAAGGCTCTGACATATATACACGACCTGCTTTGCTGTGCCTTAGATTTCACTAGCAATTTTCTGTAACAACTGTCAGAGAAAGATATAGATTTTTTTCTCTTTTAGGCAAATACAGCAAATGTTTGAAAAGCAGGCTTTGGAAGGTACAAAGTTCATAATCAAAGCATTAGATCATCAAACCGGTACACGGGACATCTTGTGTAACACTCAAGGTTTGGGAACACTTCAAAATAAAGTTCAATTACAGGAAGAAATTATAAGTACACTTATGAATAGGGAAAGAGCACATTACTTGCTATCGCTATTGACTCTCTATAAAGGTTTAATACTTGCTCAACTGCTTCAAAGTATTAACACTAACTGCACCTCAAACGTGGTCATTCGGTCCAGTGCTGCCCTTCACTATAAAAATTCTCACATACATCCAAACTGAACACTTGTAACTCGACCATTTGTCAAGGCTACCTTTGTTTTGGTCTTTTAGTATCGTAAAAACAGGTTTCTCTGCAGATCTACCTGAAATAACTACGTCAGTATTCAATGTCTGGTCCCTGAGGATGGGGATTTACGGATTTATCCCGGTAGCAATATTGTTTTTAGATCACTCCTGACACACGTGATATAAAAATAGAGTAGACACAACACAAATACTGCATGCCTCTATGGGAAACCTATAGTACAAATCAACACTCTGCAAATAAAAACAATCCTTAAAGGTTACATAAGAATGTATAGCATCTGTTCTTCATCACTGAAATTCATAGGTTAAAAACTAAAAACATGGCTCCATGTGACAGTAAGACACCCCACAGACATGGTCCACAAGAGTTTTAATGCGGTCAGGCAGTAGCTACAAAAGGAATGTAAAAGAAAGCTTCTGAGGGAAGATCAATCCTGACCTCCCTACTGCGTACTCACTATCTACAAAGTGCTAAGCACTAAAGACATCATCGAAAAATGTTGAAACACAAGTATATCTGTTTAGACTTTTAAACTAAACTTTGGCGACAAAAAATAAAGGGTTAGCAAGACTTTGTTGTAGACCTAAACTGAATAATCCAGATAAGAAATTATGCCAGCGTTGGCAGGACAGCTCAGTTGGTGGAAGCATCATCAAGGGTTGCAGGTTCAAGCTCTGGTCAGGGCACATACAAGAGTCAACCACTCAATGTGGCAATAAATGGAACAACAAATCAATGTTTCTGTCTCCCGCTTTCTAAAATCAATAAATACAAATTAAAACAATAAAGAACTATCTTAAAAGAAACGATGTTAGATGGTAAAGATTTTTTAAGAGTTCAAAGACTTAAGACTAAAAAACTCAGATCTGAGTCAACTATATTGAACAATCACTTCAAAATATAAATTATTTACATCATAAAAGAGCAATACGACTATCAGACACCTTACATTTCAGGTATCAACTCTACTGGTATGGCTGCATCTAATTCTGAAGTTCTTTATGTACTGTTTTCAAACACAGAACCTCGGTTTCTTGAGACACTGCATTCACTATCTTCCTAAAAGAACTTTTAAAAACTCATTCAAAATAATATCTTTGATGACTTACCTAATTAATAATGATACATCAGTTTACTAAGAACAAAAATGATAGCCATTATTACGTAAGAACTGAGTAGCTAATATTTATTGAGCCCCTACTACATGCCTGCCATATTTTCTTTCACTAAAGCAGAATTAAAATATTACTGTAATGCATCAACACAAAATACAACACACAAGAGTGAGGAGCGGGAAGGCACATCCAGGGACCACCATTTAAATGGAGCATCCTCAGAATGACCTTTTTGTGCTTCTAAGCCTCCTGAATGGAAATGGGCTCTCCTTATACTAAGTTATAGTCACAGTGAACAGCAAACGTTCAGCAAGTGTGAAGAAAAAAGGTTTTTAATATTAATGTTACTACTATGGATTATAATAGATATCTAAAGAAACTAAAGAAGAAAAAGTAAGCCCTGGCTGGTGTAGCTCAGTGGATTGAGTGCGGGCTGAGAACCAGGCGATCCCGGTTCGATTCCCAGTCAGGGCACATGCCTGGGTTGCGGGCCAGGTCCCCAGTGAGGACCATGTGAGAGGCAACCATACATTGCTGTTTCTCTCCCTCTCTGTCTCCCTCCCTTCCCCTCTCTCTAAAAATAAATAAATAAAATCTTTAAAAAAAAAAAAAAGAAGAAAAAGTAATAGTATAAGCTCATTTTATTGTACAGTAGGGAACGAAGGGTGTTCATAAATGAAATCTGATCTGAGTATCTGAACCTTATAGCTTTAAACATACATTTTTTTGTTTCCACCAACTTTGGGGGAAACTAAAGAACCATTAACACCATAATGTCCTCCCTTATTTTCTTAAAAAAGAGTTACATAAAATTTAACCTCATGTTTATCAGGTAAAGCCAGAATTTCTGAATGTAAGTTCCTAACAGAAACTTCTATAATTAACTAATTCTAAGGTCTCTATCATTAAATTGATGGCTTATTTACGCTTGGCAGCAATTTATTTCCTGGTGGCACCTAAAATATTGGTGTCTTACAACCACTGGTATCTTAGATTTAATTAAGAATAGTGTTAAAAAGAATGTATAATTAATTAGATGTTTTGCCCATATACCAAATGGCCCTAGATTTCACTATTTTCCTCATTTTTCTGTCACTTTTCTTTTCAGGAGAAATACCATAACAAACACAACCTGTGGAGTGAGGCAGAGGTAGGTTCACATCCAATCTCCAGAACCCTGATGCCTTGAGTGTTGTTAGTCTTTACACTGGGTTGGCCAAAAAGTCCATTTGGTGTTTTCCATAAAATAAAAGACACATTTTTCATTTTCACAAATACTGTATTGATCTGAACATTTTAAGTATGTTGGCTACCTCCCACTTTTGGCTTCTACTGGGTAGAGGCCAGAGGTGTTGCTAAACACCTTCCAATACATAAGACAGCCCCAGAGCAAAGAATTACTCGGCCAAAACGTCAACAGTACCAAGAAACTTCACAAACCACCTTGATATGTTTGATCAGTCACAGCACCTTCTTTATACAGTGCACAAATCTTTTTTTTTTTGCGTTTCAGTTGTTTTTACCTTTCTTGAAATAATGAAACTTAATAAGCTGAAAATGTTGCACATTTTCTTCCATCTTCAAAATTAAAAGGGCTGCACAAAAACTCACCAATTTTGTAAATTTTTTTTTAATGCACGCTGATGTGACAGCTGTCACAATACAGTCTAACAAAATTGTCTTGAATGAAGTCGAAGACAACTAAGCACAACTAGAGCCACTGTATGGAAAAAACGTAACAGACTCTTTGGCCAGACCAATATAAACCATCTGTACTACCATCTTCCTTACAGGACTGCTACGATTATTACAGATGATGGAAGAAAAACACAAAGAATATGGGAGAAGTTCAATAAACTGTGGCTACTATCTCCTTTCTGTTGTAATAAAGTCCAACAGTTTCTAATGCTGCCAAACCGACAGCCTGAGGAGGAGCCTGCGATCTTGACTCAGAAGGGTTCTATAACCATTAAGAATGTTATTAGCTTAATTCTCACTTCTGATCTATAATAGAAATGGTTCAAGTCACCAGGAAGAGGACTCTCTATATAACTGTGCATGATTAAAGCAAATACATGCGACTTGTAAGCTGCCACCGACCCCGTAAGACACTACTCTCGCTTGTTTCTAGACAGCATGCCGCTTGGAACGCACGTTCCCCCAAACTCAGACTACTGCTGCCTGATCAGGGAACGCACACAAACCCGTGCCCTCTGACACGAACAGGCAGCTGGGTTTTCAGTCACTCGCTTTAGGATAAAACGAACGCATTCCCACTCAGAAACAACCGCCAACGCAAGCCCCGGGCCAGGGCCAGGGCACGCCGCTCCCCTGCCCGCTGGCTCACCGATGTAGTACTTCATCTCAGTGTCGTGCTTGTTCATGAGCTCGAGGAGCCGCACTTCTATCTGGGCTTGGTTCAGAAAAGCCTTCTTGTTCTTTATGATTTTAATGGCGACCCATTCTTGCTCCACACGATCGTAGGCCTTTACAACCTAAAAGAGAAGAAAGAGGAATTAAATCTCTATGTCATTACCGGCAAGAATTCCCCAGCAGCTGAGAACTCACCCGAACTGTGCATTCACCTAACTCCCCCCTTCTCGTTCTCCCACTCGGAAGAGGCGCTCCCCACTCCCACGCAGTGCCGTCTGTGCACCACTGCTCCACACTCACTCCAAGTCAACTCTTTCAACTGAATTTCTTTTGCATCCTCATAGCATTTACAAATATCCACAAAATAGACAACTTTCTTAACAAAATTACTTCCCTGCTTAAAAAATTATGAATTTTTCCACTTTCTCCTTTCTTACTAAACAATACTGTAAGACAATTCTTCCAACTATTCCTTTAATGAGAGAGAAATCTGGTTCAAATCCCAAGTACTAGTGTAAAATATTTAAAA
Organism: Micronycteris hirsuta; assembly: GCA_004026765.1. Taxonomy (NCBI): domain Eukaryota; kingdom Metazoa; phylum Chordata; class Mammalia; order Chiroptera; family Phyllostomidae; genus Micronycteris; species Micronycteris hirsuta. The sequence continues at coordinate 4,659 of PVJI01025357.1, read as the reverse complement.
AGTTCTAAGTCACCTGAAAAATATAGGTAATTTTCTAACTTTAAATTAGATTTTCATAGATAAAAACTAGGTATGTAAAGTAAAAATTAATTTACACTAAAAAATAGTCAAATATAAGTTACCAGAAAAGTTCCATAATACAGGTGTGGGCAAAAGTAGGTCTACAATTGTTCATATGGAAAATATATAATAAGTAATATTAATTACAATAATGAATAAATAATAATACAAGAATAAACTGTTTCATGTACCCATAACTATAAACCTACTTTTGCCCACCTCTGTACACATTAAATGCCATACTTAGAAAATTCTGATTGTTTTAAAATGAGAATTGATACTAAGGAAAGAGGTGTTCATGACCAAATCACCATAGACACCTTTCATTTTAAATTTACTCATTTACAATGAGTTTAATACTAACAAAAAGATTTACATAAAAATTAAGAAATATGGATAAAAGAAAACTATCTCTACCAATCACAAATAATCACTATAACTAATTAAATAATGTTTTTAATATTGTACATAATATGAATAGCTAACAGTTTCAGATACATTATTTAGCACATTCACAAAGCCTGGAAATGCAGGTAGAATTCTGAATGATTCCAACTGTGGGCTGAGTAACACTGGATTACAGGACGAAAATGGAATGTATGTGCCTTAAATGTAGCGTTCAAGGTTAACTACACTGTCAATGACAAAGTAGAAACAACGCAGCTGAAATCAAACTTGGAATGAAAAACGCAGTATTTTTAGCTTCACCCAATGCTAAAACTTGCTGTCTGCTGTCTCATGAACCAGAGGCTCCCACGGACCACGCTCACTGGCCGCACCAGAGCTGCGGCTCAGCGCCCAGGTCCCAGTGGTCTTCAGGACAAAGGCCATGAAAACGGGGCCTGGTCCAACTGTTTACTCAATTAGCAAGTAGTTAACCAGCTAAATACCAATGCAATATTTTTTGACCCTGATTCACACATTTAACAGGCAGTGGTTTTTGTTTTGTTTTTTTTTTAAAGATTTTATTTATTTATTTTTAGACAGAGGGGAAGGGAAGGAGAAAGAGAGGGAGAGAAACAGCAATGTACGGTTGCCTCTCACATGGCCTTCACTGGGGACCTGGCCCGCAACCCAGGCATATGCCATGACTGGGAATCGAACCGGGACCCTTTGGTTCGCAGCCTGCGCTCAATCCACTGAGCTACACCAGCCAGGGCAACAGGCAGTTTTTAAAAATACTACTGTCCTGCATCTGATTGCAGAGAGTCTGATTCTAATTGGTTTGGAGCCTTGCCAATTAAGCTCCCCAGGGAAATGTCCATGTGCAAGAAGGATAACCACTGGCTAAAGAAACAAAGGTCTCTTATTCAACAAAGCACCTGGCAGAGAACTCAGAGGAAGCCCGACCAAGTCACTATGGAAGACATTCTCCAGTGAGTGGCGGGTCCTAAACCTGAGCACACCACAATGTAGGAGAGGGGCACTGACCTGACCTGGTAAAAGGAAGTTTGATGTCAAAGAGGCCTGTATTTTCACAGGTCCGTAGGAACTGGAGCATAAAAAAAAATTAAAGTGAAGGAGGAGGGAAACGTCACTCTGAGCTCAGACACTGAGTATTTAGGGAAAACAAAGTTCAGAGAGTAGGCTACATGGCCATAATTTTTTTGGTGGACATCACAAAAGTAAAAAATACTGTTGGTAGGAACTGTCTAAGCGTTGGAGTAATTTTAAAGGTGGAGACAGCAATCCCTACACTGAGAGTGTTCACAACCTTTCTTAAAAGCTGAGCTTCAGAAATACCTTTCCTTAAGAAGCTTTGATAGAGAAAGCAGCTGCTTCTGACAAATAGTACTTTCAAAGAGAAACACTGCACACACGGAGAAATCCCAGACTCACAAGAAAAAGGGTTACGAATCAAGAAAAAAGTTTCTGAGTTATGTGCAATCAGTAAAAGTCCTTGATATCAGGGAAAGGGGAACAACAAAAAAAATTTAAGGTAGTTCAGGACAAGTCATAAAGAGACTCTTCCTATCTTCTTCATTAAAATGTCGAAAGAAGCGTTGATACCTGGGTTGCAGGTTAATGACCGACTCACTGCACAATCACTGCAAAACAAAGGTTCTGGATCAACAGTAAACTGTACCTCAACAAAACAGCTCCGGACTCAGTGACACATGTTACAAGGGCAGAGAGCTGGGGGAACGACAGCCAGGGAAAAGGCCTTTCAAGACTCTAAGGGGAAGACTGGCTAGCTCTTGGTCAGCCACGGCTGATGAAAGACTCCTGTGTTCAGGTTTTTGTGCTTTGTATTGGGCGTGGGAAGGCAGGTGAGGAAGGGAGAGTTGTGGGTAAAGGAAAAGGCTAGGAATGAAAAGAAAAACCAGGTCGACGGGAGTTCCAAATTTCTGGGTTGTCCTAGTAGAAGCTGCCCAAGTGGCCCTTTCAAAGCATCAGAGTTACCCCATCACACTATCCGCAGTGCTGATCCAATGAGGACTGGAAGAGGAAACCCGGAGGACCACTGGTCCACTTAGAAGCCAGAGAGAGATGAATGGAGAGAAAATCTCAGGGCACAGCCCCTGGCTTTCCAAGCTTCCAAAAAGTGAGAAGGCACCTGCCATACCAGCGGGAAATAGTCATTCTTTCCACTCTGAAAAGGACTATCACACAGGAAGGTCAGTATCTCCAGCACTCATAATGAATAATCATCCACGGACTACACGAAGCCCATATGAAAGGGGTAGTATTGTATTTGTGATTAAAATCAATCACTTAGTAGCCTGAAGGAGTTAGTAGCTACAGAAATTAAATAAAGGGGAAAAAGGTTTTACTATCTTTAGAGGACTATGATAATCCAAACACATGTTTAGCTCCCACTGTTTAGCTCTACTTGCAAACACTGAAAAGTGTACTACTGAGGAACGAGCGTAGCATGATTCACTAGGAAGTCCTGACTCATGAAACCCAACATCTTCCGTCACATCACCTGTCCGAAGGAGCCTTTGCCGATCAAGGAGTCGATCTCGTAGCGATCCATCCACTTCTCTCCGTTCTTCACAATGTAATCGTAGTTGTCATCGTCGTAACCGTCGTTGTAAACCTTCCGCTCCTTCTTGTGACTCGAGTCGTCGCCCTGGCCCTGCTGGTGTCTGCGCTTCTTTTTTGCATAGTAAACCTGCAACAAAAGCACGCGTGTTTACTCTCACCTAGAACAGATCAGGGACGGGGAGTGTGTATCAGGAGACAAATCTGCTAGCAGTAGGACATCAATGAATTTTTGTTCTTTATAAGAAATACAAAAAAGAAAATAAAAAAATTTCCTATACTTGCTATGTGAATTACAGAATGACACCAATATATAACCAATGAAAAATATCTACACTGAAATTCACTTTAAAATTATACTGCTTATACATTTTATAAATAGAAGATGTTAAGAAACTGGCTTGAAGTACCCCACGACAAAAGAGTAACAGGAATCATTTACATTTACTTTTGAAACTAAGGTATAATTTATATACAGTGAGGTGGCATGGATCTTAAGAGTGTAATATGAGGCATTTTGAAAAGTATGGATATGCTGATATGATCAACAAATGGCAAACAAAATAAAGAATATTTTCATCTTCCTCATGTTTAAGTTCCCTCATGACCCTTTCCCATCAATCTCAATTTTGTATTTAGTCATGAGGCAAAGAGATTTTATAAATGCAAGTTTAAATGTCTATACATGATATATTCTCAGACGTGCTCAATTTTTAAGCCTGTAATAATGTACCAATTAAGGAAAAACAGCCACTCCGTCCCAACACTGGAGGCCATAACCCTGGTAGTGCACAGATTGGGTTATTTTCCTCCTGTTTTTCTTATGAAATAGTTTCTAAGACCAGTAAAAAAATAACAGGTCAACGAGGCTCCAGTCCAAGTAATTGGTAACTAACTTTAGAAAATTATAAATTAGGTTTCACATAACATTAGAAAAACTCTAGTGTACAAGGTAGCAACACAGTCAACAACAAACTTCAACAAAGTTACTATTAACAACAGCTTAACAGCAGCTTTTTATATTTATCAGACCTTAACAAACTGACATTAATCAACTTAACAATTTATCTGAGATTTTCAGATAATCAAAAGCTAGTCTGGCACAACTTCTACAACTCAGTGCGTACAAAACTCAACTAGGAGATGTTCCTCACTGAGTGGATTCTAATTTTATGTTGTCACATCAATGTAATAATGTTGGCATTAAACAGCATCGAACTGCTGTAAAATTTATACACACGTAAGAACACCTCTTGCTGAATGGCTCTGAAAGCCGGCAGAGGGCAAGCCTCTCATGTGAAAGATGCAGGGCTCGCACTGGAAGAGGAAAGAAAGCACAAGCGTGTCCACTCTTCCCCAGAAGAGCTCACTGAATAATTAAGTCACGGAGCTAGAGCTGAGGCGACAAGCAAATGGCAATCAGCCAAAGGGCTGAGACACTAAAAAATAATTTTTAGTGGCAAAGAGTCAAGTTGGAAGATGAGTGATGAGTAATTCAAAGTGTTGTTTGTCTATGTTTTCTCCCTGATCCACTTCCACCCAAAGGGCTTTCAGATATCTTACAATGAAAAGATACGGACTTCCGGCCAAGATGGAGGTGTGGGTAGACAC